>JANUYF010000002.1:27517072-27762072 GCA_026167975.1 Phrynosoma blainvillii
CCTGCAAAAGATATCCTCCCCACCATATACCACCTTAACTAAAAACTGAAGCAACGTGTAGGCATCTGACTAACATTTCCAATTGTTTTCCTCCTGTTTTGGTTTGTAACACCTTGCCTGATGAAGAAGGCCATGGAGCTTCGAAAGCTTGCAACAAGGATATTGCGCATTTGGGTTGTCCAATAAAGGTATCACTGATGGATGTCTTTGGCGACTCCAAGGCCATGGGGTTTTCTGGGCAAGTTTCTTCAGAGGGGGTTTGTCATTGCCATCATCCTCTGAGGCTGAGAGAGTGTGACTTGCCCAAGATCATCCCGTGGGTTTCCATGGATTAGAACCCTGGTCTCCAGAAACCTAGTCCAACACCCAAACCACTATACCACACTGGCTCTCTATAGTGGATTTAGTAGATCTCTATCTATCTATCTATCTATCATCTATTTTATATTTTATATATATATATATTATATATATTATCTATATCTATCTAGAACTATCTATCACTAGATAGTACTAGATAGATACTAGATAGATAGATAGATCTAGATAGATAGATAGATAGATAATATATATATATATATATATATAATATAAAATAGATATATATTATCTATATCTATCTATCTAGAACTATCTATCACTAGATAGTACTAGATAGATACTAGATATCTATATCTATATCTATATACAGTATATAATCTATATCTATCTATCTAGCATCTATCTAGTACTATATATATATAATAGATAGAGTAGATGTACTCTTGAGTAGACATAAACCGTAAATCAAAAATAACTTGAAGGCACAGAACAAGATCCACAGCAACCCAGACATGTCTACTCAAGAGTAAATCTCTCTTTACTTTTAGGTAAAGGGCTGCAGATCCAAATGGAGGAGATCCTTGCAAAATATCCAGCCTGCGCCTAGATGGATCTACCCAGAAGCCATTCCCTTTCACTTTCGTGGAGTTTGAACAGGGATTCCTAGGGAGTCACCTCTACCCAATCGGTATGGTATCGATCCTGATTATTTCCAATTTAAAGAGGAAGGGTTGTTTTTTTCCCACTCACGAGGGAGTTATCGATCCACCTCGATCTCCAAAGCACTTAAGCCGAAATCTGTGGGCTCTCCTAACCTTGGAGTCCCAGGAGTCCTAACCACAAAGGAGGACAAGGCACTGTATAATGGAGGACATTCAAAGGAGGACATGCTCCCCCCCCCAAAAAAACCCTTAAAAATCCCCATAGAGATATCAATTCATAGTTCTTAATCATGCTCCAAAGGGAGGACGTTTGGGAATTCCTCCTGGACAGAAGGTTGAAATGGAGGGCATGTCCTGGAAAAGGAGGACGTCTGGTCACCCGTCTCATTCACTCCAGGGTGACCAGATGTCCTAACCACAAAGGAGGACAAGACACTGTGAAATGGAGGACATTCAATGAAGGACATGCCAAAATAAAAGCTCCTAGAGACATCAATCCATGCTCCAAAGGGAGGACATTTTGGAAGTCCTCCTGGACAGAAGGTCGAAATGGAGGACATGTCCAGGAAAAGGAGGACGTGGCTGGTCATGACTAAATAAAAGCTCAAAACACTCCCAGAAATGGAAATGAATGCTTCTTAATCAGGCTCCAAATGGAGGTCATTTGGAAATTCCTCCTGGACATAAGGTTGAAATGGAGGACGTGCCCTGGGAAAGGAGGACATCTGGTCATGACTAAGATCTCTTTTCCTTCCATTCCCTCTTTTCCTTGTTTATATTAATTCCCTTCCCCGCATCCCCCGCGGGCTTAACGATAACGCCGCTAACTACAACGTCGTTGCTCGTTATTCCAAAGGGAATTATTCCAGCGTTAAAGGGTCCCCTGATCTCGATTCTTGAAAACTCGCCTGTCCTGAGATGGCTAGATGTCCTCACCGCAAAGGAGGAAGAGGCCCTGCAAAATGGAGGACACGCCAAGAAAATGGAGGACATTCCCAAATAAAAGCCAATAATACTCATTTTGTTGTGGCGTGCCTTCAAGTCGATTCCGACTTATGGCAACCTTAAGGCATGGGGTTTTCTTGGCAAGATTTGTTGAGAGGAGGTTTGCCATTGCCTTCCCTATGAGGCTGAGAGAGTGTGACTGGCCGGGAATCGAATCCTGGTCTCCAGAGTGTCGTGCAACGCTGAAACCACTACGCCATGCTGGCTCTCCAAATTAAAAAAATCTAAGATCCATGCTTCTTAGGTCCAAAACACATTGCAGAAATAATCCAGTTTTGAGACGGCTTTAACTGTTCTGGCTCAATGCTAGGGGATTCTGGGAGCTGTAGTTTTGTGAGACATTTAGCCTTCTCTGTCAGAGAGCTCAGGTGCCACAAGAAACTCCAATACCCAGGATTCCCTAGCACTGAGCCAGGGCAGTTACAGCAGTCTCAAACTGGATTATTTCTACAGTGTGTTTTGGGATCTTAGTTATGCTCCAAATGGAGGACATTTTGGAATTCCTCCTGGAGAAAAGGTTCAAATGGAGGACATGTCCTGGAAAAGGAGGACGTCTGGTCATGACTAAACAAAAGCTCAAAACACTCCTAGAAATGGGAATTCATGCTTCTTGGTCAGGCTCAGAATGGAGATTTTGAAATTCCTCCTGGAGAGAAGACTCATATGGAAGACATGTCCTGGAAAAAGAGGACGTCTGGTCATGACTAAACAAAAGCTCAAAACACTCCTAGAAATGGGAATTCATGCTTCTTGGTCAGGCTCAGAATGGAGGACATTTTGGAATGCCTCCTGGAGAGAAGGTGGACATGGAGGACGTGTCCTGGAAAAGGAGGACGTCTGGTCCTGACTAAACAAAAGCTCAAACATTCCTAGAAATGGAAATTCATGCTTCTTGGTCAGGCTCAGAATGGAGGACATTTTGGGATGCCTCGGAAAGAAGGCTCAAATGGAGGACGTGTCCTGGGAAAGGAGGGCGTGCCTGGTAACCCTGGGCCTGTAGTTGCTGTGGTTTGCAACCGGGGGGGGGGGACACCATAAAGGGCATCCCCACACAAACACAAACACAAACACAAACACAAACACAACACAAACACCGCATACATTGTGCATCTCTTCCAGAAAAACTGCGATTATCTGCGCGCGCAGTGGCTGCAAAATAAAGCCAAGTTTTGCAAAGTTGGGCGAAATTCCTTAAAGAAGGAAGGAGGCTGGAAGGAATGGGGTGCAAGGGGATCCCCCACTCTTAACATAACCCCTCCATAAAATAAATAGATGGGGGGGGGGAACTGGAGGACAATGTAGAGGACATTGCCAACTCCAGAGAGAAGCCTCCATCTGCTTTAAAGGACATTTTCCTTCAATCCTTGAATTTCTAGCCTTGCAGATGGGGAGACACTTGCAGACTGCCAGAAATAGTGCAAATTGAGTCCACTTTTAGGGTTAGAGTTAGGGTTAGGGAATCATGGGAACTGTATTTTATTGTGGCACCAGGGCTCTCTGACAGAGAACGCTCAATGTCTCAGAGAAAAACAAAACAATTCCCATGATTCCCTAGCACTAACCCTAACCCTAAAAGTGGACTCAATTTGCACTATTTCTGGCAGTCTGCAACCCCCCACTGTCTGAACTCTTCGCTTGGATCCGCACTGGGGAAATAATCCGTTTGGACCCCACTTTAACTGCCATGGCTAGGGGATTCTGGGAAGCTGTAGTTGGTGGTGGCACCAGAGCTCCCCGACTAAACGTTTCCCAAAACTGCACATCCCAGATTTCCATAGCATTGAGCCTGTGGCAGCTACTAGCTAAAGCGGCGCCAACCTGGGTTATTTCTGCAGTGCGGACGCAGCCTACCTAATCCGTTGCTGTTTGTTTGCTTGTTGCTGTGCCTTCAAGTCGTCCTTCCCGACTAAGGAGAAACCTAACACAAGGTTCTCTCGGCAAGTTCCACCCTCTGAGGCTGAGAGAGTGTGACTTGCCCAAGGTCACCCACTGGGTTTCGTGGCTTATTTTTCTGCAGTGCGGATGCAGCCTCAAATCTAGCCACGTTTCCTTCATCCCTTTGGCCTGGCCCTTTTTGTTTTATTTTGGACGCCCAAACCAAATTTATTTCTAAATACTGGGGGGGTGACTTGGTTTCATGCTAGAAATGTGGAAACTAAAGGGAAATTTCACGAGTGTTAGAAGCTTACTGAGGGGTAAAGGCCCCTCATTTTTCACTGGAGCGGTGAGGCAGGGACTCCAACTCGCTTCCTCCTCCCTCCAACGGTGGAGATATTATTGACACGTGTTTTATTTTTGACACGCGTTTTATTTTTCCATCCACAGACCCCAGCAGGAAGGAAACCGACATTTCCAGTCCAGATCTGACCTGTCAGAAAGAGGAGGCGTGTTTGGCAGACACCGATCTTGGACTTTAATCCGGCGTGTGTTGTGTGTGTATGTGTGTGTGTGTGTGTTACACAAAGCCCGATCCCTATGCAAGGGTTTACTCAGGAGGAGGAGGAGGAGGAAGGCATCCCCATTTCTGTTCCAAGGATCCCAAGCAGTGCCTGGGGCGTGAGGATTGGTTGGAAAGAGGAGGAGGAAGAGGAGGAGGAGATGGAAGGTGGAAAGATCTGGGTTCAAGTCACACCCCTCAGAGTAAGCCAGGCTGGTGCGCTCTTAGGAGCGTCTGTCAGGGAATAACATAAACCTTAAAGGACTATGTGTCTTTTTACCTCCCCATCTCTCTACTAGAATGCAAGAGAGTGAGACCCCGAGAGCAGGGTGACCAGGCGCGTCCTCCTTTTCCAGGACCTGTCTGTCCTCCATTTCAGCCTTGTGCCCAGGAGGAATGCCCAAATGTCCTCTGTTTGGAGCAGGACGCGAAGAAGGGGGGGGGGGATTGTGGTGTTTCGAGTTTTTGATCGGGTCCTCTCTCTCTCTCTCTCTCTCTCAGGTCCTACATTTTGCCCTGCCTTTGCGGTTGAGGACCTCGGTTGAGAGGCAGACATTTTGAGAGGGATGGAGAAAAAGAGATATGAAGAGAGAAAGAGATGGAGAAAGAGAGAGATGGAGAAAAAGAGAAAGGTGGAGAAAGAGAGAGATGGAGAAAAAGAGAGAGGTGGAGAAAGAGAGACAGACATTTTGAGAGGGATGGAGAAAAAGAGATATGAAGAGAGAAAGAGATGGAGAAAAAGAGAAAGGTGGAGAAAGAGAGAGATGCATTGCTGGACATCTCTTCCCCCATCCCCACCGCTTGCGACCCAGATCTCTGCCTTCCCTTTCTTTCCCATTCCCACGAGCCATCCCTCCTCTCCCGTGTCTAGGATTGCGGATCCAGATGGGGGTCCCTGGTGCGAATCTCCCCCCCCCTCCCAGTCCCTCCAGAACCGCCTCCCCACTTTAGCAAACGAGGCCCCTCCGCTCCAAGGGAGCCTTCCTTCCCCAGAAGAAGGACGCGTCGTCTTTAAATCCTCTCTCTCTCTCTCTCTCTCTCTCTCTCTCTTTTTTTTTCTTTCTCTCTCTTGATGCCTGGGAATCTTCAGCCTGGCCCCTAAGTCCCTCCCCTTTCCCTCATCCCCATTGGCCCAGATCCCTCCACCTGCTTGGCAAGGCCTGTCCTGAGTGGTCCAGGGCTTGGTCCATCTCTCGGGGCGACGCCTCGACCCCCCCCCCTTCCTCCCTCCCTCCATCCCTCCATCTCTCTCTCTCTTTTTTTTCCATTTTTTCTTTCCCTTTTTTTTCTTTTCCAATCCCGGGGCTGGGCTTTGAGGGGAGGAGGCGAGGCTGGGCTGGCCAACTCTGGACAGCTCCCTCCGGCCCCCGACAGAAGCCGGGCGAGCGAGCAAGGGCTCGGACATGGCGAGGAGGAGGTCGGCCGGGAGGCAGCAGGAGGCCCAGGACTCGGAGGATCGCCGGCCGGAGGAGGAGAAGCAGCAGCAGCCGAAGAGGAGGCCGGGCTGAGCAGCCCCCCAGGCAGACGGGGGGTCCCCCTCCTTCCCCCCCTCTCCCCCAAACCCCACCTCTAGATCTGCCCCCTTCCCTTCCCTTCCTTCCCTTCCCTTCCCTTCCACACACATCCACACCCGCACCGCAGCAGAACTGAGAGGCCTTATCTGGATTGAGAGCAGCATCACAACTCTCCCCCCCCCTTTGGAAACCTTTGAGAGAGCTCCCCTAGGATCCCCTATTTAAAAAAAGGGGGGGCGAGGAAGAGAAACGGTGGGGAAAGGAAAGAAAGAAGGAAGGAAGGAAAGGAGGGAGAGAGGAAGGAAGGAAGGAAGGAAGGAAGGAAGGAAGGAAGGAAGGGGGGAAGGAGGCTCCAGTGTCCAAAAGCCGAGGACCCCCCCCCCGACCCCGCACCCCAGAGCCGAGCTGCCTCCCTCCCTCCGATCTTCTCCCCCCTCCCAAAGAAAGGGGAGGGGGAGGGGGGAAGGGGTCCAAAATCAAGGCTAAGGCTCTCCCTCCTTCCCTCCAAGAGCCGAGCTGCCTTCCTTCCTTCCTTCCTTCCTTCCTCCTCCTCCTCCTCCTCCTCCATGGACTGAATGAAGACCTCCTCCTATCGATGCCTGACCAAAGAGCCGGAGAGCAGGAGCTGCGCCATGAACCCTCCGGAGCTGAGCCTGGAGGCGCTGGGGCCCTTGCATGAGGCCGACGGGATGATGGGCAGCAGCCCCAGCCCTCTCCCTCTCCCGCACCAGCATTCGCACTCGCACCCGGCCGGCCGGAGCGGGCCTTCTTCCCTGCGGGGCCCCCCGCCTCCTCCGGGTCCTCCGGGTCCTCCGGGTCCTCCGGGTCCTCCCCACCAGGAGCTGTCCTCGCCCTCCTCCCGCTCGGTCATGGTGAGCAGCATGGCCTCCCTGCTGGAGGGGGCCGGCGAGTACCGTCCGGAGCTCTCCATCCCGCTGCACCACGCCATGAGCATGCCCTGCGACTCCTCGCCGCCCGGGATGGGCATGAGCAGCACCTACACCACGCTGACGCCGCTCCAGCCCCTGCCGCCCATCTCCACCGTCTCGGACAAGTTCCACCACCCGCACGCCCACCACCACCCGCACGCCCCGCACCACCACCCCCATCATCCCCACCACCCGGCCGTGGCCCACCACCCGGCCCTGGCCGCCGCCGCCGCCGCCGCCGCCGCCGCCGCCGCCGCCCACCATCACCACCACCACCACCACCACCACCACCAGCACCAGCACCGCCTCTCGGCCGCCAACGTCAGCGGCAGCTTCACCCTGATGCGCGACGATCGCGGGCTGCCGGCCATGAACAACCTCTACGGGCCCTACAAGGAGATGGCCGGCATGGGCCAAAGCCTCTCGCCAATGGGCAACGGCCTGGCGTCCCTCCACCACAACCCTCAAGGAGGAGGGGGCGCTGGGGGCGCTGGGGGGACTGGGGGTGCTGGTGCTGGTGGTGGTACTGGTGGTGGTGCTGGAGGAGGAGGAGGAGGAGGAGGAGGAGGCGGGGGGCTCCACAGCTACGGCAGCCCCTCCGGAGGACAAGACAAGATGCTCAGCCCCAACTTCGAGGCCCACACCGCCATGCTCGCCCGGGGCGACCAGCACCTCTCCCGGGGCTTGGCCACCCCACCGGCCCCCATGATGGCCCACCTCAATGGGATGCACCATCCAAGCCACCCTGGAGCAGGAGGGGGAGGGGGGGGGAGGGGGAGGAGGGGGGGCAGGAGGGGGGCTGGGAGGGGGGGCCGGGGTGGGGCACCCCCAGGGCCACCTGGGACCCCTCCTGGGCTCCGTCCGGGACCGCCCGCCCTCCTCCTCCTCCTCCTCCGGCCCCCAAGTCAACAGCTCCGGGCAACTGGAGGAGATCAACACCAAAGAAGTGGCCCAGCGGATCACGGCCGAGCTGAAGCGCTACAGCATCCCCCAGGCCATCTTCGCCCAGCGGGTGCTGTGCCGCTCTCAGGGCACCCTCTCCGACCTCCTGAGGAACCCTAAGCCTTGGAGTAAACTCAAGTCCGGCCGGGAGACCTTCCGGAGGATGTGGAAGTGGCTGCAGGAGCCCGAGTTCCAGAGGATGTCGGCCCTGAGGCTCGCCGGTGAGTGAGGGGCAGCCTGCCCTCCTTTCCTCGCTCTTTCCCTCTTTCTCTCTCTCTCTCTCTCTGGGTTGTGTGTCTGGAAAGGGGTCTTCTGGCACCTTGGAGACTTTAGGAAGGGGATGAGAGAAGGCAACCAGATAGCCGAGGTGGTCTGTCCGTAGGGTCGGTATGCAGAGGAGATCTTGGAGGACCTTTGAGACTTAGGGGGGTTGCAGACTACCAGAAATAGTGCAAATTGAGTCCACTTTTAGGGTTAGGGTTAGTGCTAGGGAATCATGGGAATTGGTTTTTTCCCTCTGAGACATATAGCCTTCTCTGTCAGAGAGCTCTGGTGCCACAATAAACTACAGTTCCCATGATTCCCTAACCCTAACCCTAAAAGTGGACTCAATTTGCACTATTTCTGGCAGTCTGCAACCCCCCTTAATGAAAGAAAGAATTCAGATACATAGGGCCTTTGCAGACTGCTAGAAATAGTGCAAACTGAGTCCATTTTAAGGGTTAGGGTTAGGGTTAGGGAATCATGGGAACTGTATTTTATTGTGGCACCAGAGCTCTCTGACAGAGAAGGCTCAATGTCTCAGAGAGAAAAAAAACAATTCCCATGATTCCCTAGCACTAACCCTAACCCTTAAAGTGGACTCAATCTGCCCAATTTCTGGCAGTCTGCAAAGGCTAATAGATAGCTGCGTTGTTCGTCTGCAGGATCAGTATGTAGAGAGATCTTGTAGGACCTTTGAGACTGGCTGAAAGAAAGGATTCCAAGATATAGTCCTGTTAAGTCCGTGGGATCGGTTATGAAGAGAGATCTTGTAGGCACCTTTGAGACTGACCGAAAGAAAGAAAGAGAAGGATTCAAAGATTATAGCCCTGTTAGTCTAGACAGGATCAGTATGTAGAGAGATCTTGTAGGACCTTTGAGACTGACTGGCTGAAAGAAATAAAAGAATCCAAAGATATGGTCGTGTCAGTCTGCAGAATCAGTACCTAGAGAGATCTTGTAACACCTTTGAGAATAACTGAAAGAAAGAATTCAAAGGCATGGTCCTGTTCGGCTGTAGAATCAGTATGTACCTTGTAGGACTAATGGAAAGAAAGGGAAGAATTCAAAATGATAGTAGCCCTGTGAGTCTGCGGAATCGGTATATATAGAGAGAGAGATCTTGTAGGACCTTGGAAACTAAATAAAAGAATTCATAGCCGTGTTAGTCTGCAGAATCGGTACTTAGAGAGATCTTGTAGCCCTTTTGAGCTTTCAGTCTGCTTCCTCGGATGCACTTGGATGTGTTGTGTGTGTGTGTGTGTTTTCCTCTTTCATGGGCCTACCAAAAACCATCATCCGTAGTGGGTCATTCCCCTCACCTATCCCAAACTCAGAGACCCCAATCCCTTTTAAATCTTGGATTCCATGTGTTTGTGTGGATCTGGATTTGTTGGAGGCATCGGTGCGGGCGTTGCATCCCTCCTTCCTTCTCTCTTTCTCCTTCCCTCTCTCTCTCCATAATGTGAGTGGAGAGGGGGGGTCTCCTTCATGGACCTACCAAAAACATCAACCGTGGTGGGTCACTCCTCTCAGCATCCCAAGGAGAGAGAGAGAGAGAGAGAGAGAGAGAGAGATCCCAGTCCCTTGTGTGAATCTGGATTTATTTGTTGGAGGAGTGGATGCGTGCCTTTCTCGCTTGTGAATAAATGACCCGGGTCCTTCGCTTCAGATCTTCCACCTAAGCTTTTGAACTTGATCCAGATGTCCCTCTTTAGCTCTTCGAAGGTGGTGGTCCTCACAAGACAATGAATGCCTGGACAATGAATGCCACCATCACCACCATCACCAATACCCCAACCTCGCATTTCTTTCTTTTCCTTTGCAAATCTGTCCCTGAGCTCGGTTGGGGTCTGTCTTTCGGATGCTTCTTGGACACCTTACTTTGAAAAAGAAAGGGAAAAAAACCCCAAAATCCCTAAAGGGTTGTGAACCTCCTGGACGGAGTGATCTGAATCAAACCATGAGAAACCTTGTGGTCTTTCTTGGAAAGGCTATTTCTTGGCCTCTCTAGGTAAACTTCCAAGAGGTCAGGAGCTTTGCCTTCTCTCCTCTTTGGCTTTTGGGGCACAAAGTGTGTGTTGGTGTGTGTGTGTGTGTGTGTGTGTGTCAAACAAGGCTCGCAGTCCCCAGCTGTCATCCTCCCAGCTTTGGGGGGGGGGTGTCACTCGTCTGACAGGTTAATGCACAAATGCTGGCAAATGGAGGGGGGTTTTTGTGGGATGTATTGAGGGAGGTAGTTGTGTAGAGATGGAAATATGGATTTCTCCCCCCCCCCCGCCCCCCACGGTTCTCTTTGTCCAAGGTATGCGTGCAACATTTCAAAGCCATCATCCACAGAGGGGGGGGGAAAATAAATTTAAACCTACATATAAGTAGAGGGGAATGAAGGGCTGAGAATTCAAGCTACCAGATGAATGTCTTAGAAAGGCTCTTCTGGAGGGGAAAAAAACAGGAGCCTTTCTCGTTTTTTCGGTTTTTTTATTTCCTTTTCTTTTCTGCAAGAACAGATTGGATATATTTGAAAAATGAGGTTGGGTTGGGGAGAAAGAACAATCACTTTTTTTGGTATATTGTTCTTTTTGATGTGCGCCGAGTTGCTTGTGGGCGCCCTCTAGCGGCCCCCAGGGGAAGTCTTTTCCCTTTCTATTGTTCTAAAAGATGGCCAAGAAGACATTGATTTTCATCCGTTTGTGTCTATTTGTCTGGAAAGCCCCACGCACAAAACAAAGCAAGCCTGTACAATGATTACACACCGACCGACATACACAAAGACACACTGGTACATGTATTGCTCAGAAAGACCTGCGCATCTGCGTCCATTGTACTTAGTGCTATGAAGGTCTGGAGGAGGGATGGAGTGTGTGTGTGTGTGTGTGTGTGTGTGTGTGTGTGTGTGTGTGTGTATGTTTGTGGTATAACAAATGATTATATATGTCTACATTACCTGGAGACATTTGACTGCAACCTGGAGAGATGGACTGCATCCTCAATTCGACCCTAGCTAGGAAAAAAGAGCCTGACACATGATACAACCCTCCCATCATCCACACCATCCCAATGTGATCGTGGCTACTCCAGGTTGTACAGATGCTGCTGATCTTTATGAGGCGGCGATCTTTTGTTTCCATGCCTTCCCCCCCCCCCCTCAAGCTAGACCTTCTTGCAGCCCTTTCACACGTGCATTAAGGCTGTTTACAAATGCATTTCCCGACGAGGAGGAATCCCGCCTCTCTTTCCCTGACAATTGCCTCATTCACCTGGAGTTTGATTGATTCCGGACCGGAGCAATTAATCCTTGGCTAGTATCGATTAGGAAAGGGGGGGAACTACACCTTAATACCCTTCGCTTGGGTATCCTAGATCTCCCCCCCCCCCCGCCATCTTCCTTCCTAGGAATCTATCACCACCGAGGAGGGATAGCATTATTTTTCTGAATATTTAACAAAAAAGAAAAAGGGAAGAAGGTGTGTGTGTTGTGTGCCTTCAAATCGACTTATGGCCACCCGAAGGAAAACCTATCCCGGGTTTTCCTTGGGCAGGATTGTTCGGAGGCGGTTTGCTTTTCCCTTTTCCCCTGAGGCTGAGAGAGTGTGACTCGCCCAAGGTCACCCAGTGGGTTTCCATGGCCGACATGGAGAGTCGAACCCTGGTCTCCAAAGTGGTAGTCCGACCCTCTAGTGACAATGCTGGCTCTCCGGATAAAAATCTGAAATGTATGCTTCTGAGTGATGCTTCAAAATGGAGGACATTTTGCAATTCCTCCTGGAGGAGACAGCAGGTGGAAATGGAGGACATGCCCGGGGAAAGGAGGACCTTTCTGCTCACCCTGAACCGAACCCCGGCCTCCAAAGTCGTAGCCGGACACTCCAACCACTACTAGACAATGCTGGCTCTCCAAATAAAAAAATCTGAAATGTATGCTTCTGAGTGATGCTTTAAAATGGAGGACATTTTGCAATTCCTCCTGGGGGAGACAGCAGGTGGAAATGGAGGACATGCCCGGGGAAAGGAGGGCCTTTCTGGTCTCCAGAGTCAGAGCCCGACACTCCAACCACTAGACAATGCCGCTGCCTCTCTAGGGCTGACGGATTAGGTTTGATGACCACACCTCAGGTTTGATTGATTAGGAATTGGCATTTCTGAGCCCAATAATAACAATAATAATAATAATAATAATAATAATAAAAAATAATGAGGAAGGCAAGTGGATCGTGGCAAAGGAAAGCCGCAGAGAGCGATGGCTTGGGCTTCCTCTGGAGTCGGTTTAGGAGGGAGATCGCCTTTGTTCCACCGACTCGGACACGCGTGGGCTGCGTGGGATGGCCCTTGGCACCCCTTTGCCCCCCCAACAAGACCATTTGGCTGTAAAACGGAGCCTCTTCTTTCCTGGTTCCCTTGCCCCCCCCTCCCCTCCCCTCCCCTCCCTTTGCCTCATTCGCTCTTAGCCCGGATAATTAACGTGAGAAAAAAGCGTCTGAATTGGTCTATCGACCGGGCTTTTGCCTGGTCTTCCCTTGGTTAATAGCCCGCTTCTTTGCACTAATAAAACAAAAAGCGTCGGGAGGGTCTGGGCGTTTGTAGTTAGCCTTTCGTTAGTGGAACTGGGGCCATAGGGGGGTCCTTGTCCCAATTCTGGGGGGAAATGCAAAGGACGAAATTTCCACCAAGATGCATACACACACTTTGCATTAATTGCATTGCTTTTAATGGGAGGCTTCCCATCGCTTGCTTCCTAGACCAGAGACCTATTGAATCCATTGGGTGCTGATTCCTTGTTGCTGTTTGTTGTTGTTGTTGTTGTTGTTGTGTGCCCTTCAAGTCGTCTCCACCTTCGAGATTTGTTCAGAGGAGCTTTGCCCTGGCTTTCCCCTGAGGCTGAGAGAGTGTGACTTGCCCAAGGCCACCCAGTGGGCATCCATGGCCGAGCCGGGATTCGAACCCTGGTCTCCAGAGTCCTTATCCTGGGATTTTCCTGGCCAGATTTGTTCAAACGAGCTTTGCCCTGGCTTTTCCCTGAAGCTGAGAGTGTGTGACTCGCCCAAGGTCACCCAGGGGGTCTCCGCCCGGAATGGAGATGTGATAATAAATAGCTACCTACATCTACACAGTGGGGCCCTTGGTATCTGCTGGGATTTCCAGACACACACCACTCCCGTGGATACCAAAAATCCGTGGATGCTCAAGTCCCATTCAATACAGTGGATAGTAAAATGGTGTCACTTATATTTGGAATATATATATATATATATATATATATATATTTGTTTGTTGTGTGCCTTCAAGTCGTTTCCGACTTCGGGCGACCCTAAGGCAAAACGTATCACAGGGTTTTCTTGGGAAGTTTCTTCAGAGGCTGAGAGAGTGTGACTTGCCCAAGGCCACCCAGTGGGCATCCATGGCCTAGCCGGGATTCGAACCCTGGTCTCCAGAGTCCTTGTCCAACTGCTCAAACCACTACGCCACGCGGGGAAAATGCTATGGATTCAATGGGTCTACTCTAGTGGCAGTGAAAGATTGGTGAGACTTTTATTGGGCGACCGAAATGCACAGTGATACCTTTATGGGGACAACCGAAATGCACAAAATTCCTGTTGCAAGTTTTGGAAGATTCACTGGCTTCTTCATCAGGCAAAGATATTTTTAAAAAGTGGATCTCGACTCATGGCGACCCTATGGATGAGAGATCTCCAAGACCCTCTGTCCTCCACTTCTCTGCTTAAATCCTGCAACCCCTTAATACCCAAAGTGACCTCCTTCATAGAGTCCATCCATCTGGCATGGGGCCTTCCTTTCTTCCTACTTCCCTCCACCTTCCCCAGCATTATTGTCCTTTCCAAAGAGTCTTCCCTTTTCATGATGTGTCCAAAGTATGACAGCCTCAATTTGGTCATCTTGGCTTCCAGCTCCATCTGTTCTAGGACCCATTTGTTTGTCCTTTTGGCTGTCCATGGGATCCTCAGCACTCTTCTCCAGCCCCACATTCTCTCAAATGCATTGATTTCCTTCCTATCATCTTTCTCAACTGTCCAGCTCTCACATCCATACATACATGGTAATAAGGAATACAATGGCTTGTATGATTCTGACTTTTGTTCTGTATTGTGTACCTTTGCATTTTATAATCTTTCCTAGTTCTTTCATAGCCACCCTCCCCATTCTTAGTCTTCTTCTGATTTCCTGACTGCAGTCCCCATTTCTATCAATGTTTGATCCCAGATTTAGGAATTCCTTTACTATTTCTATTTCTTCATTGTCTAGGTTGAACTTGTGAAGGTCCTCAGTGGTCATTATTTTTGTTTTCTTTATGCTCAGCATTAAGCCTGCCTTTGCACTTTCTTCTTGGATCTCCCTTAGTAGGTGTTGTTCCAGGTCTGTGAGGTTTTTTGCTAGTATTATGGTGTCATCTGCATATCTTAGAGACTTAGATTATTGAGATTCCTTCTTCCTGTTTTCATTCCTCCTTCTTCTGATTGTCTTCATTTAAGCAGGGTATAAATAAATTTTATTATTATTATTATTTATTCTGTGTCCAAGTTTGCTTTTCTTATAATATGTTCTGCATACAAGTTGAACAGATAGGGAGGAAAAATAAAACGATGATGGTGATGATGATGATGATGATGCAAAGCCTAGCTTGCCATCACACACACACACACACAAACACACACAAACACACACATATATATGACACAGTCTTTTCCCCCATAGGATTCAAACGCTAAGAGCTGGCACTTTTATTTTACAACTAAAAAATAAATCCCTTGACCTTCCCTATCCGACATGATTTGGCTTTTGTGTTGCCTTGTGTGATTGTGTGTGTAACTTCAAGTCTCCCATCGATTTATGGCGACCCGGTGAATTTCAGAGGGTTATCTTAGGCTGCATCCGCACTGCAGAAATAATCCGGGTTGACACCCCTTTAACTGCCTTGGCTCAATACTATGGAATTCTGGGATTTGCAGTTTTGTTCGATATTTAGCTCTCTCTATCCCTCTCTCTCTCTCTCTCTCTGGTCCAAAACACACTGCAGAAATAATCCAGTTTGAGGGTGCTTTAACTGCCCTGGCTCAGTGCTGGGAACTGTAGTTCATTGTAGCTCTCTTCTGACAGAGAAGGGCTCAATGCCTCACAATACTACAATTCCCAGAATCCCCCTAGCATGGAGCTAGTTCAAGCGGTCTCAAACTGGGTTAGTTCTGCAGCGTGTTTTGGGCCTCTGATGCCACAACAAACTGCCCTTCCCAGGATTCCATAGCCTCCTTGAGCCAGGGCGGTTAAAGCGCTGTCAAACCGGATCGTTTCTGCAGTGCGGATGCAGCATTCGGCAAGGCGCTATGGCCAGTTCCTTGCTCTGGTGTTTGTCGGCGGTCTCCCATCCAAGTCCTAGCCAGGGCTGACCCTGCTTAGGGCGCCTTTAACCCTGAGTCAAGGTATCTGGGATTACTGGGTTAGTGCCCTCTGGAGTCCCTGACTTCTAACATTCCTGGCAGGGAAGGAGGCCCATTGAAAGCAATGGGGGTCCCCTTCTAGGCAATGGGTCGAAGGCAGGGATTTGAAGCCAGTTTAGTCAAAGGGAGGAAAAAGGAAGCCTTGATCCTTTTGAGCAGATCTTTTCGTCCAGCCGCCCAGAAGCCATGGCTTCTCTCTTGTCGGCTTCCCGGCTGGTGTGTGTCTGTGTGTGTGTGGAGAGGCGCAAATGACTCCCAAGGGTCTTGGGTGCGAATCCTGCCTTGCATCCGACTTCGCCCTTCTTGCCAGACCGCTTCTTGGCTTTGCATTCATGATCAGAATATTCTATTGAATAGTCTATTTATTACATCATATTTATCTATCATCACATCTATTACATTCTTCTTCTTGGGTTTGCATTTATTTATTTATATTTGCATTTATTCTAAGAATATTCTATTGACTATTATATTACATAATACTGATATATATTATTGTATAAATTACATGCTTCTTCTTCTTCTTGGGTTTGCATTTTTCTGCATTTATTCTAAGAATATTCTATTGACTATTATATTACATAATACTGATGTATTATTGTATAAATTACATGCTTCTTCTTGGATTTGCATTTTTTTTTGCATTTATTATAAGAATATTCTATTGACTATTATATTACATAATACTGATATATTATTGTATAGATTACAGGCTTCTTCTTCTTCTATTGAATATCATATTTATATATTATTATAGATATTACACTCTTATTGGGTTTCCATTTTTTGCATTTATTATAAGAATATACTCGTGAATACATATTATATTACATAATATATTTATATATTATATTCTTGGGTTTGCATTTTTTTGCATTTCTTATAAGAATATTCTAGTGAATATTATATCATCCATATATGTATATGTATATGTATATGTATATATATTATTATTCTTCTTGGGTTTTCCTTTTTTGCATTTATTATAAGAATATTATATAAAGAATTTTATACTGAATATTATATTGAGAGCCAGTGTGGTGTAGTGGTTTGAGCATTGGCCTCTGGGAGACTAGGGTTCGAATCTCTGCTCAGCCATGGAAACCCCACCTCAGGCAAGTCACACTCTCTCAGCCTCAGAGGATGGCCTATCCGAACAAATCTGGGCAAGGGAACCCTATGATAGGTTCACTTTAGGGTCACCATAAGACAGAAAGGACTGGAAAGCACACAACAACAACCAGTTGTGTATTATTTCATCCATGGGGTTGAAAGAGGGTGGAGGAGGGTTTTGCTTCTGGCCTTGCAAAGGCCTCCAAAGGGGACCTAGGGGCAGAGAAAGAGAGAAAAGAGGGAGGAAGGGAAGAGAGAGAGAAAGAACAAAAGCCCTCTTCCTATGAATTATTAAAAGAAAGCTGGATGGTGAGGGATTGCTGGGAGCATAGGGAATCTTTGGCTTGGGTTGTGTGTGTTTGTGTGTGTTTGTGTGTGTGTGTCAAGCAAAGAATGTGATTTGACAGCAGGGAAAGAAAATAGGGGGAGAGGTGGGGGAGAGATATTGGGGGCCTTGGATAAAATCTACCAGGGAGGCTTCCACCTCTTTTTGGATGAAATAAGCCAAGGCACCCATTTCTTCCCATCTTGATCTAGCATTGAATACCAAAGTCAGGCTTGTCTGGGGCATCCCATTTCCAATTTTGGCTGCATCCGCACTGCAAAAATAATCCATTTTGAGAGCATTTTAACTGCCCTGGCTCACTGCTAGGCAATGCTGGGAGTTGTACTTTGGCACCAGAGCTCTCTGATAGATATGGCTAAAGGTCTCACAAAGCTACAAATGCCTGAATTCCCTAGCTGTGAGCCAGGGCAGTTAAAGCGGTGTCAAACTGGATTATTTCTGCAGTGCGGATGTAGCCTCCCGGGTATGGTTTGTGGAAGCTGGGTGGTGAAGAAAGTGGATGTAGGAAGGGGATCATTTTGATGATGTGGGGCCCTAGACTGCCAAGAAGACAAAGGAATGGGTCTGAGTGCAAATTCAGGCCTAAACTGAGGCTGTCCTACTTTGGAGATAGCATGAGATGATATGACTCACTAGAAAAGATCATCATACCAGCATGGTTTTGTTGGACTCTGGAGACCAGGATTCGAATCCTGGCTTGGCTATGGAAAGCCATTGGGAGACCTTGGGCAAGTCACACCCTCTCAGCCTTAGAGAATGGCTAGGGCAAACCCTCTCTGAAAAAACTTGTCCAGAAAACCCAATGATAGAGTCTCCATAAGTCGTAAAAGACTTGAAGGCACACAACAACAACAAAGGCAGAAGGAGAAAAGTGGAAGATCAGGGAAACCGCAGCTCTTAGCTTTGCAAGACCTGAGCAGGGCTGCTGATTACTTGCAAAGAAAACCCCATGATAGGGTCACTTTAGGGTAGTGATTCCCAAACCTTGGTCCTCCAGATGTTTTGGACTTCAGCTCCCAAAATTCCTGGCTGTTAGCCAAGCTGGCTGGGGCTTCTGGGAGTTGTAGTACCACACACCTGGAGGATCCAAGTTTGGGAACCACTGCTTTAGGTTCTCCATAAGTCGGAGATGACTTGAAAGCACACAACAACAACAACAAAGGCAGAAGGGGAAAAGAGGAAGACCATATTAGAAACCACAGCTCTTAGGGGGGTTGCAGACTGCCAGAAATAGTGCAAATTGAGTCCACTTTAAGGGTTAGGATTAGTGCTAGGGAATCGTGGGAATTGTGTTTTTTTTCTGAAACATTGAGCCTTCTCTGTCAGAGAGCTCTGGTGCCACAATAAAATACAGTTCCCATGATTCCCTAGCACTAACCCTAACCCTAAAAGTGGACTCAATTTGCACTATTTCTGGCAGTCTGCAACCCCCCTTAGTTTTGCAAGACCTGAGCAGGGCTGGCGGATAAAAGGGGGACTTGGAGGTCTCTCATTCACAGAGTGACCCTGAATCAAAAGAGATGAAGGCAGTTCACAACCACAGCCACCACCCTTTGCTTTGGTCTAGTCCATTTTTACCCCCATTGCTGGGAAATGTATTGTATTGCAATTCAGGGGTTATAGGAAATCTCATATAATGGTAATGATAATTAAAAGAAGAAGAAGAAGGGTTGTGGTGTGTGTGTGTGTGTGTGTGTTTGTGTTTGTGTTCCCCATTCCTTCCCTCTCCCTTTGAGCTGATGAAAAATTCATGCTCAACCCCCACAGGGTGAGCTGGGCCACTAGGCTGGGCTTTTTTCTTTACATATTTAATGTCTCTTTGGGCTGTTTGCCCAAGCAGAAACCCTGGAAAAAAATGAAGGGAGGGGGAGAGAGAGAGAGAATCAGTAGAGGCCATTTGATAGGGGTTTCCCCCCCTCTAAAAATGCACAGTCAAATTAAAATGACAGGTTGGAAAAAAAGAAATAATACTAATAATAAATATAATCTATTTATAATAATACTAATAACATCCCCAAAAGCATTTTGTTGGCCTTTTCTGGTGGCCAGGTGGGGACCTGGCCTTCTTTCCTTGGCTTCCCAGGGAAAGAAAAGCCAGCAGTTAATTGTTTTCACCTTTGTGATAAATATCACTTATGCAAAACCAGCCCCTGCTATGTTTCTCATCTTCCCCCAGCCCGAAATTTAATGATTTTTCAATTAAGGGGAGAGAAAGAGAAAGAGAGAAACATCACAAGAGGAGACATAGGGAGGAGGAAAGAGCTGGATGATCTTGCATCTGTACTGCAGAAATAATCCAGTTTGACACCACTTTAACTGCTCTGGCTCAATCTTATGCAATTCTGGAAACTGTAGTGGGTTCTGGCACCAGAGACAACCCACTACAATTCCCAGAATTGCATAGCATTGAGCCAGGGCAGTTAAAGTGGTGTCAAACCAGATTATTTCTGCAGTGTGGACACAGCCGAGAAAGTATGCACTCATTGTACACACATATTCCAATTTTGCAGCTTAGCTATGCAAACATTTGTAAAGCAGAATCTGCAAAACAGTGTTACTTTTATTGGTCAACCGAAATGCACAAAATACATGTTGCAAGCTTTGGAAGCTCCACTGGCTTCTTCCTCAGGCAAAGATGTTAAAAATCATACAGGAGGTGGAAAAATTATAATAATGCCAAGCAAGTTTCCCATCTCTTCCCTGCTTTCCTTCTTAGCCTGCCATCACACACACACCCCCTTATGTGACAGTATCTTTTTTTGCACATAATTAAATTTTATAAAATTAGAGATCATCTTTAATTTTTTGTTGGACATTTGGTGGTGGTGGTTTGACTACCCTGCAATCTTAAGGACGCTTAAGGCTTAGCTCATCCTAAAGAGTAAAGGTAGACAACTGAACACTAAAGGTAGAATGGTCCAGTCCATTGCATTTCCCATCACCATGTATGGATGAGAGAGCTGGACAGTGAAGAAAGTGGATAAGAAGAGAATCAACTCATTTGAAATGTGGTGCTAGAGAAGCTGGGCAGCCAAAAAGACCAACAAATGGGTGCTTGAATAGATCAAGCCTGGAAGCCAAGATGGTTAAACTGAGGCTGTCACATTTTGGTCACATCATGAGAAGGCCTGACGTTAGAAAAGACACTAATGCTAGGAAAGGTAGAAGAGATGAAGACCAAAGACCAGATGTATAGACTCAAGAAGAGAGGTCACAAGCCTGAATCTGCAGGATCTAAGCAGCATAGTAGAGGACAGTAGGGCTTGGAGATGTCTCATCCACAGGGTCACCATGAGTTGGGGACCACTAGAAGGCAGTTAACAACAACAACAACAACAACAAAAGGCTTGGTCCAGGTGAGGAACAGAGAGGAGTCTTGTGTACTCCCTAGAAATAAAGTTGGATGCATTGCACTTTTGTCTAAAATAATTTAACATCCAGATGTTAAAAAATCATCCTAATCCCAAAGCAACCAGATGATGATGCTATGCTAATTGATTGTGGAATAGCCAGACCTGGCTGTGCAATAATATATAGCACTACTAGAGTCCCAATTAAGCACCTTTAAGCCCCATTGTTTGCAATGGGAAGATTTAAAGACAAGCTTCAGCCCTTGCGCCATTGCAATCAATAGGACTTGCAAATGTTTAAAGAGTGGGTGAATCTGCCTCTGTTTGCTCACAGTACTTGTTTAATTGAATACATGCCTGTTTATAGATATCTGCTATTTGTTTTCTTCATTTTTTAAAAAAGGTTTCCTTGTAAAATTTTGCATTGCATTGCAATTTTCATACCATTGGCTGGCTCCAAGAAGCTTGGGGCTGTGGGAACATAAATTGGAATGTGCTCTAGGCATAAAATACACTGAGATTAGTTTCTGTGCAAGTCACTTTGCAAGAGAAAACGAGATGCAGAAAAGTGATGCAAGAATAGTCACAAAACACCCAAGATTCAAGTGTAAAAATATATCCTTGAATACTAAAGTCAGGATTCTCCATGCCATGGTATTTAAAGTTTCTATGTATGGTTGTGAAAGCTGGTCAGGGAAGAAAGCTGATCGGTGGAAAATCAACTCATTTGAAATGTGGTGCTGGAGGAGAGTTCTGCCCATACAGTGGGACTGTCAAAATAACTAATAAATGGTTCCATGAGCAAATCAAGCCTGAACTCTCCCTAGAAGCCAAGATGACTAAACTGAGTCTATCATACTTTGGACATATCATTAGAAAACAGGCCTCATTAGAAAATACAATAATGCTTGGGGATGTAGAAAACAAGTTCTAAATATTCCAAAGGCACCAGATCCTGTCTGATTGTGAAAATAATAATAATAATAATAATAATAATAATAATAATTTATTTATATCCCGCCCCTCTGTCACGCAATCGAGGCAGCTCACAACAATTTGAGCGGGATCAGATCTGGTTAGTACGTGGATGGGAGACCACCAATGAATACCAGCAGCTGTAGGCTATATTTCAAAGGAAGGAACTGGCAAAACCACTTCTGAGTAATCCCTGTCTAAGAAAACTCTATGAAATTCATGGGGTCACCATAAGTCAACAGGCAGCTTGAAGGCACAAACACACACACAAGACAGTAGGAAAAGAAAAAGACCACATTAGTCTTCCTACAGTCATGACTGAATAGATTTAATCAAGGAAGCCATGGTCCTGAGTTTGCAAGACCTCAGTAGGGCGGTTGCTAGAATGACTTGGAGATCTCTCATTCATAGGACTGCCATAATTCAAAATCAGTTTTATAGCGATGAACAACAACATCTACCAAGCTCAGTAGCATAATGTAACCCATGAATGAAATGCTGTCTGTGAACATCCCCACACTCACCACTGAAACTGTTGAGTTACTCAAAGACCTAGCAAAGTCCTTACATACATATTCTGGTATAGGAATCCACAGTAGATGATCATATTTACAAAACAATGTAACAGTCTAGTATAGGCCAATGTGACTACTCTAGACAGAATCTAGATGTTTCCCTCATTTAAATGCTTCTCTCATTTAAGCTGCAATTTACACATCACATTACTGTCAATTATTAAACACTATTGCTTTTACAATAATTAAGTTTAACTGTTACAATAGTTACAGTTTACAAAGTTATATGGGCGACTTGGGAGCAAGTCTTGTTGAAGTGATGGCTTCCTGCTTCTGAATGGTTTCAATAGTAGCCCGACATTTGTGTCCATGGACAGACTCCAACAGATGGTTAAGCATATTTGAAATGAATGGATTAAAAGTGCTTAATGGCTATGACACAACCATTTAGAAATGTTTAGAAATAAAAATCTGCTGTAATATTAATAGAAGATGAATGAAATGGCAAGAATTAACAGGCAAGAGTAATGACATATTCTTGTGCATTTTGTTTTTGTGTGCATTATATAATTTGTAACTTGCTTTAAGATCTGGGATTCTAAGCAGTTCATACTTATTTGGACTAACAGGGTATGGACTGTCCTTCTTCAGAGGTCTTTAAATGGAGGTTAGATTGTACTCTTTCAGGGGTGCTTTAGTTGTGTATTCCTGCATGGCAGGGGGTTGGACCAGGTGGCCCTTGCTGTCTTTTCCAATTCTCTGATTCTGATTTAACATTCCCAACTTGGTATATGCAATAATACTTGTTCCGAGTGCAAGATTTTTAAAAATGGACTTCTTTTGAATTAGATATCTGCATCTGCACACATGTATGCCATCCTAGACTAGACTGTGCACATGTGGAAATGTACCTACATCATTGTTCTCAATATGATTATGCTATTTAAAAGGATGCTGTGCCGAAGGAGCTCATCAAAAATCAGGGCAAACTGTGATTGCCTAAAACCGATCAGTGTACTTATCGCATATTGATTTCCTCACTTGATCCAAAAGGTGATGAAAACTGTTCAGTTTATAGCACTATGTCTTTAATGGGGGGTTCCCTTAGTGCAGCAATGTGTGTGCAAGATTGCTGAGGTGCCTCTGTGTACACTACTTGTGCATATTTAATGTATTCCCTCTTTTCCAAATTATGGAATTGGAATCCCAAATTATGCCTGGATTTTCATATACACCAGACTCTCACTCTTATTCATTCATTCTACAAATATTGCTACAATATAAGCAATGAAAATATTATGAATAGATAAAACTTGGAGGATATATTCACACTTAAGCCTTTTTATGTATTTATATGCTTGTACATACTCACATAGCTTCCCCACCTTTCACAGGGTTCCATGTTTTATCATAGCATCCAATATTATATTATTATGGCTAAGATTTCCAAAATTAATTTTGATTCATTATGTAATTTGGCACGTGTAATTCCTAATTACTTAATACATGAAAGAATAACACCAGAACATGGAGCCAAGGATGGGACAAATGGTTCAAATAAAAAGTGAAACTTCCAGTGCTAGACAGGGACTGTGAATATTCAGACACTTTAGCTTTGTTTTCAGGATTATTGGAGTGTTTATGAATGTCTGGTTGCCATCTCAGTAGCATAGAAAGAGTCATTATCAAAAATATGTAATATTATCAATATACATAATATATGTAATATACATGTGTCTCTGAGAGGTGATTTGAAGGCACATGCATGCACACACACAATTTATGGCAACTCCGTGAATTTACTAAGTATAAAAGTCTTTATTTCCATATATTCTAACGAGTAAAGAATTTTAACCTGTGGATTGCATAAATCTAATTAGCACATTAACAAAAATTCAATATATGACTGAAAATCTAATAATTAGCTCCAACTAATCCAAACTGTTGAATCAGTTCTTGAAATTTAAGTCTACAAAGAGGTGAATCCAGTTGATTCAATGGGTCTACTTTAGGATCAACAATAACAATTTAGGCCATGGAAGCTTTGAAATATAGCTTTATCTGGGAAAAAAGCTACTGCTGTCTATAAAAACCAAAGGAGCAAGACATATTGCTGCATGTGAAGAACAAAATGACACACCTATCCAATCAATGTGTAGAAGCAACTGGGTTAGCAAGTGAATCTTTCTTCAACATTGGCGAAGGAGGCAACAGGCTAGCTGGGGGTGGGTTTGCATACAGATCAAGTCACATTACACACACAGGTTTGTTTGCCAAGAGGTTAAAGTTGCTCCTGCCCTAAAAGGATATCACTTGACATGGGGCCAACCCAAGGAGGCCTTTCTTAAACGCATGCTCTCAGCCTCAGGGGAAGGCAATGGTAAACTTCCTCTGAACAAATCTTGCCAAGAAAACCCCATGATAGGTTCACCTTAGGGTTGCTATAAGCCAGAAATGACTTCAAGGCACACAACAACAAAAAAGTATATACAGTTGGCCTTCCCACATTTGTGGCTTTGACTTTTGCGGATTTGATTATTTGCAATTGTGATCAATATGTTCTCTCTAGGAATCTCTTAAGTCCTCCAGCACAATTCTGCTGGAAGTTGACCATAGAGTTGTGCTGGAGAAGTTAAACGTTCCTAGAGAAAACACTTTGTAGGTCCTCCAACATGATTCTATGATCAACCTCTGGCAGATATTGACCATAGGGTTGCACTGGAGGATCTGGAGATTCCTAGAGAGGTGTTCTCTCAGGTAAAAAGAATAGGGGGGTTATTTGCAGTTTTTCCACATTCAAAGGGGTCCTTCAGCAAATGTGGAAGGACCACTGTATTGTGTGTGTGTGTGTGTGCGCGCGCGCGCGCGCGATTAACCAACAGAACTATTTAAATGTTACAGCTCCATGTGTGACTTCTAGCTTCTGTTATGTAGCTGCACACACACATGTACACACACATACACACAGACCTTTAATTAATTGAGCACTTAAGATTTACTGGTAGCTATAATGAAATCTTATAAATATAACTATCCCTTCTTATTTTCCAATGTGGGTACTTTTAAAATACAAACCTTGGTCTCTGATATTTTCCCACATCAACATATGCTCTTGCATAGCTTATGTTATGTTAACGTTAGACTATGTCACGGCCACTGTAAAAAAATGTCCAAAAAGAAAGGCATAGCTCAGCATCAGATCAGCTGCTTTGCATGAAGGAAATCCAGAATGTGAGAAAGTTCCTTCTAGGAAAGAAATCCAGAGCTTCATAGGTAAGAAACCCAGAGTTTGTGTACTAGCGTAGATCTATGATTGCTACTCTGAGTAGCACTCCTGTACACAGTCTTACATAAAAGTCTACTTGCTACATAGTTGTTAGAAGTAATGTGAGGAAAATATACAAACACTTGGTATGGAGGGGGGAGTATATCCTTTTATTCCTCATTCTAAAAGAAACTACCTCCATAACCCATTTCAGATTTTCCAGGAAAATGAAGCTTTGGAAAGAAAAGGGGCATATTTTTTCCTCATTTTTTTCATCCCCCCCCCCCCTTCAGCTCTTCCTATTTCTACATAATAATTCGGAGCGGTCAAAGGTGTGGTGAAGCCACTAGGGTTGATTCCATTATTTAAAGGAACTATCTAAGGTACTGAAGCAAGTTTTGATGGTAGGATTATCACCATGGATAACTCCCTTAAAATCTTCATAGAACCCACCAGCTGCCCTTGGTGGCTTGGTGATGCTACATGGATGCCAGTGTGTGCACATGTGCATTTCACATACTTGAATGTTTCCCATTTAAAATAACAGAAGAGTAAATGTCCTTAAACCCGGCTTTATCAGGCCTCGCATATAGTGATGATGAATGCTGTGCTTGATTCATTATAGAAATTAGTAGCATGTGAAGACTAAACAGTTAACTTGTAGTTATTTTGAACAAAGAGAAAGCCCTCTCTGCTTTTTAGTTGAAAGAATGTGGGGATTATTAACCTGCACATGCAAGCTTCTTCTTGGTCCGCACAGCAACCCTCCTGGGTAGGTCAGTTGTGTTCATACTATTCCAATTTCAAAGATAGGTAAATCAAAAGAACAGCTTGCCCAGGCCTGACTAATAGATCCCTGAAGTAGAACTGAATGTAGAATATCTATTATCCCCCAAGCCCTGCTCCTTAATGCTTTGGATGCTTATATTTATAAAATGCATTTAATGGAGGGAAGATTTAGTGCAAGGTGTCATGGCTCTTGAGAAAATAGAAGCATAACCTAGAAAGTAGGGCTGGATGGGAACCCTTTGGCTCTCCAGTTGTTTTAAACTACACCTCCACCATCCCTTGCCATTCTCTATGCTGGAAATTGGTATCCAAAACACGTGGAGGGCAAAAAATCCCTACCTTATTATGTATTCCTTATGCCAAGCTAGACCATTAGCCCTTCTCAGCTTGAGTGAAGATTGACAAGACCTCTAGATATTGCTGGACCATAACACCCAGCATCCCTACACAGGATAGGCAATAGGGAGGAATGATGGGAGTCCCAACAACATCTGGAGAGGTTCGTGATTCTCATCCTAAGCCTGTTCTGCCTGTTGGTGGCTTTCCTAAAGTTCTAGTCAAGATTGTCCCTAAAACTGAGATTTGTTGACGAAAGAAGTGGAAAGTGTTCATGATTCTATGGAAGCCCACTGAACATCCAGAAATACTCCTCTCAGTAGCCATGTGGTGGATTGGATTGTATATGCATATTGGAATAAAAAGAGTGAAATATACTTTCCACATCACTGCAATCAGAAAGGGAATTTGCACTTGTTTCTCAGTATGTGAGTGTGTTTTTAGGATCACAAGCTTTTTTTAAGGCTATATGCATAAATGTTAATAACAGTGCAAACACAATTTTAAAAATCATGTTCTGATCATTTCATTCCTGCTTTAACATGTAAAGATTGCAAGCCAATTGCATTTAGTTTATGATCACATCAGTTCTGATTTCAACATGATTTCAATTGTCCAATTTAGGACAAGGGTGAGGAAAGAGATCATACGGAACTTCTTTCTATGCTTCCAGTCTCCCAAACTCTCTTTTTTAAAAATGGGCAAAAATTATCCTCCTAAACACCCCCAAGTTATTTCCAGGAGTAGCAGTTACCTCCTATAGGAAGGTGCAATCTCTCAGATACTCTGGACCCAAATTGTGTAGGGTTTTATAGGGCATGAACAGCACTCGTTATGGTTACATGTTCCATTAATGAAGTTTTTGAATTGTCTGGCAGAAACAAATTTAGACAGCATAAAAGAAAGAGCATTATGTCTCATTAAAAACAAGTTTAATATAATCCCTCTGTTGTTCTGATTTGCTGGGCCTGCATCCCTCAGTACAAATGCACAGGGTTGAGACATGTATCCACATTCCTACATGACTACTTTGTGCTAAACCAGGTTTGGAAATCATCCAGCTCTTCAGACGTTTTGTACTATGGCTCCCAGCACTTCTTATCATTGGCTATGCTGGCTAGGATTGATGGAAGTTGCAATCCAGCATCTGAAAGGCCACATTTCCCACTTCTGGACTAAACTGAACTTCAGGAAATGTGTGTGTTTGCACATGTGAGCTATTTAAAAAGTTTCAACCTTCTTTGGCCTGATTGTCAATTTCATTCCTGTGATGGACTATTTCTAAATAGGTCTTGTATTTGTGCAGTGTAGAAAAAGAGGCCTCCCTGAATTGTTTAGTACACATTTCCAGGAAAACGCTGATGTTTGAATTAGAGTCATAGGTCAGCAGGACAGCATAGGTGCGTCAGAAGGTTCTTTTGTCTGCATACCAGTGAAAAAAGGATCTTGGCTAACGGTAATATATCTGAGAAGGACCAGCAATTCAAACTACTGCCAGCCAAAATAGACAATATAAGGCAAAACAGACCCAGTGGTCTAAGAAAGGGATGCAAAACATTTGTGGATGCAGAAGTCAGCCTTTACCTTTCTCTTTTCATCCCTCTGTTGTTCTGATCTACTGCACTTGGGACTCTTAGTACACATGTTCTGGGTGGAGATATGCGCCTTCTGTCTTGCATGAATGTTCGTTGTTGTTGTTGTTGTTGTGTACCTTTAAATCATTTCTGACTTATGTTGACCCTAAGGCAAACCTATCACAGGGTTTTCTTGGCAAGATTTGTTCTGAGAAGGGGGTTTGCCTTTGCCTTCCTCTGAGGCTGAGACAGTGTGACTTGCCCAAGGTCACCTAGTGGATTTCTATGGCTGAACAGATATCCAAACTCTTGTCTCCCAGTGCCTTAGTCCAACACTCAAATCACTGCACTACTAACATGCCAGATATGTGTATGTTCCCCTATAGAAGTGGCTGGACATTTTGTCCCATGTGAAACATCAATATTCAGCTCAAGGTTGCAGAAGCAAAATTGCGCATGTGGTGCTATTGTACATGTGAATGTGCATTGGGTTGGGCATTCATTTACACATACAGTTGTGCAACATTGCCACTGAATACATGGGTTGTATCACATAATCAGTGCATAACTCTGGTTACAAGATTTAAGTTGTGCAACCCCAATGTAGGATCTCTGCCATTTTAAGGTCATCCGTATTCTTCATATGAAAATTGAAAATGATTATGCCAGTGCAAAACATCTTATTGGGAAGCATGCCCAAGTCACCTGCACCTCTGTGAATGAGGCTGAGCTCACTAGACATTACACAAGTTAACCATTACACAAGTAAACCATATTGGTTTAGCATCACCAATAGCTCCTTTAAAGTCTGGACTGAAATGTACAATTCAGCATCCCATTGACATCAGAGTCAGAGACCACCATGGCCCCCACCTACCCAAAAGCAGCCCCAGTATAATATAAAGAACACAACTTGGTTCTGCTGGTTGAAATGCCTGCCTGAGTTCATCATGATGCCAATAATACTGGTTTGCCTTAATGGGTATTATCAGTATTAAAGGCAGGACCTAACCAAAGCTAAGGTCTTCTTGAAGGAGTAACCTTAGAGCAGTAGTAGGCAAATGTGAAGGAGACAGAAGCAATTCCACTCCATCCACCCACAGGCCACACCATTATTCCTGGCAAGACCAGAAGGGATGTAGTAGCACTTCCATTTCTGAGATACATCCTTAAAAGACTGGCTTTCACTAGTTTGCCAGGTTTGCAAGGGTTGGTAGGGAGTGAGGGGACCTGAGCGATTGTGTTTTTATCATTCTTTGGGGTTAGTTTATGGAACCATTTTAGGTGCAAAATGTGGCCATTAAAAAATGGGTGGGATCGCCGGAACATTGGGAGCCATAAAATGAGGTCTCAGGGGCCACATGTACAGGCTTATTTTTTTATTTTATTTTATTTTATTTACTTATATTCCACAAGTATAGGGACCCAAGGGGACTCACCCCCACCTTTCCTTACATTATTTCCTGATAATTAAATAGGATGAAAACCACAGAGGACTGCATTGCAACTTTAGCCTGATTCAGTGGCACCCTGCTAAATCCTGTATAAATATAAGAGGTTTTGATGGTTAAATATGAGTTAAATCCTACCAGATTCACAGTGATGCTGCCGAGTCGAGCCAAAGTTAAGCATTCTAAGGTCGGAAGCAACTCTAGATCCATGGATGTAAGATTTGGGGCTAAACATCACATCCACTTTCCTGGGATAAATGCTTGGTTGGATGTTTTTGACTTTCCCCTTGAAAGGATGTTTTTGACTTTCCCCTAGAGTTGAACAGCGCCCATAATTTATCAGGGTGCTTCTACTTGGTTCCAGAATGTTTGTCCATTGACAAGACCTACTGTGGGCCTTGAGTTGTTGGGAAAGGTCCAGGTCTCAGTAGAAGAGCACCTGCTTTGCCTGGAAACTGTCCTGCATTTGGTCCCTGCTGGCTTCCAGCTGAATCAAAAAGAACCAGATGGCAGGTGATGTGAAAGAACAACTAAACCCTAAAGAGCAGCTGTCAGCCCTATGCTTTTATATAACTAGGGCAAAGCTTGGGAAATTACTTTTTGGACTCCCTAAACCCCCTGGCCAGCATGGTTGCAGGCTGGCTGGAGTTTCTGAGTCCTGTAGTACAAAATATTAATTTGTCCACACTCTGGCCTGAGCAGACAATCCTTTCTTTTCTGTGATTGTTCAACTTCAGGTAGTCAGCTGGATATCAATAATAATAATAATAATAATAATAATAATAATAAAATTTATTTATACCCCACCCCTCTGACAAGCAATCAGGGCGACTTACAATTAAAATACTGTATCATATAATACAGGTACACAAATAACCTGGAATCCCCAAACCCACCCACCCCTTAAGACAGTATTAAACAATTAAGTTTTAAAACATATTAAAAATACACATCAAAAAGAACCAATACAACAATAAAACACTACACTGTTATAGCACTAATATTCCACTTTAACTGCTATGGCTGCCTCCTGTGGGAACCTGGGATTTGCAGTTTAGGGAAGGATTTTTAGAATTCTCATGAAGCCCATTGAGTGACCTTGAGCAAGTCACATGCTCTCAGCCTCAAGGGAAGGCAATGTCAAACCTCCTCTGAACAAAACTCACCAAGAAAATCCCTTGATAGGGTTGCCATAAGTCAGAAATGACTTGAAGGCACCCAACAAGAGCAGCAATTTAGAATTCTCAGCCAGAGACCCCTTAGGTCTCACTAAACTACAAATCCCAGAATTCCACAGGATGCAGCCATAGCATTTAGAGTGGAATAATAGCACCAGACCTCATCCACAGCCCTCAGAGATCGAGCAGGATCTGACTTTTCCACTACCAGGTAAGTCAGGCTGGGAGAGAAGCAATGGTCCAGTATCACTCTTGGAGTTTCATGGGATTGGAGACTTCCTAACAGCCTACCATCAACTCCAGAGCTGATCATACTGGGAATAATGTGTCCAATAGTCTCACCCAAGGATCCCCCAGACCAGTTTTTAAGTTGGGGGGATGGAGATTTCAACCTTGGCAGGCAGGTAGTTACTAATTTTGACTAATTGCAGGGGGAGCTCAAATTACATTTTCCATCTGTTGTCCTTGAAACATTCTTAAATATGAAAAATTCTTACAAGTGTAATGGCTACATAGAAGAACTCTCCTTGTGTTTGGTGTTTGTTTCTCTCAAGGAGGAGTGCATAGGAAAGACTGCAGGAATGATGATGATGATGATGATGATGATGATGATGATGATGATGATGATGATGATGATGATGATTCCTGGGAGGGTTCAAGCATTGGACTCGAGACTCGAGATCAGTGTTCGAATTCCTGCTGGGCCATGATTTTGAAATATTTTCAAGCTGTGGAGAGTTGATTCTGGGGATAAAGAATTCATGGACATGTAGGGCCAATTGTAATACAGGCCGCCCTTCATATCCATGGATTCTTTATCCATGGAGTCAACAATCCATGACTTGAAAAATATTTACAAATATATAGATTCCAAAAAGCAAACCTTGATTTTGTCCTTTAATATAAGAGACACTATTTTACTATGCCATTGTACTGAATGGGACTTGAGCATCCACAGACTTTGGTATCCATGGGGGTACCTGGAATCAAACCCCAGAGGATACCAAGGGCCCACTGTAATAATAATAATAATGATAATAATATATAGGTGTCTTTGTGGTCCAATTTTGGCAGATCATGGGGGGGGGGCAGCTTATCCTCCCCCCCCCCCCCCCCGCCCCCCAGCCTAATCTTAGGTTTCCAGGTCCTTCCTGCTCAAGAATCCATGATCTTATCCAAGTATGACTACTTGGTTCCTTCCTGTAGTTGGGAACCTGGGTTTTGCAAAGGAAGGTATTTTGCAAAAATAAAGGTGGCTGAGTGGGGCAGAGGCTTTCTTTGGCACCAGTTTCCAGGTCAGGAAAAGTCAAGTAGGTGAGGAACTGGTCTGTGATTTCAGCAGAGGGGAAGGAAACAGGGTGACCAGATGTTATAACCACAAAGGCGGACAAGGTACTGAAAAATATAGGACATTTAAGACAAGTGTAGGACATGACCAAATAAAAGCTCAAAACACTCATATCAGTGTCAATTCATGATTTTGAGTGGTGCTCAAACTGGAAGACATTCAAGACAAGGGCAGGACATGACCAAAGAAAAGCTCAAAATGCTCACAGAAAGGTAAGTTCACGCTTCTGAGTGATGCTCAAAATGGAGGGCATTCAAGGCAAGTGTAGGACATGGCCCAATAAAGGCTAAAAACACTCACATCAGTGTCAATTCATGCTCCTGAGATGCTCAAAATGGAAGACATTCAAGGCAAGTGTAGGATATGATCAAATAAAGCTCACAACATTCATTGCAAAGTCAATCCATGCTTCTTAGATACGCTCAAAATGGAAGGCATTCAAGACAAGGGCAGGACATGACCAAAGAAAAGCTCAAAACACTCATATCAATGTCAATTCATGCTTCTGAGATGCTCAAAATAGAAGACATTCAAGGCAAGTGTAGGATATGATCAAAGAAAAGCTCACAACATTCATTGCAAGGCAAATCCATGCTTCTTAGTTATGCTCAAAATGGAAGGGCAGGACATGACCAAAGAAAAGCTCAAACACTCCTATCAGGGTCCATTCATGCTTTTCTGAGTGATGCTCTAAATGGAGGGCATTAGGAAATTCCTCCCGGACAGAGAGAAGGTTGGGATGTAGGGCGTGCCCTGGAAAAAGGAGGACGCCTGGAAGGCAAGGCGAAGGGAGAGCCTTATTTATTTTTATTTTTATTTTGTTCTTGAACCCCTTGTTCTTGGCCTCCTCTTGCTGCCTTGGGTTTCTATTTCTGTCCTCCTCCTCCTCCTCCTTCCTTGCGGTTGTGTCACTTTCTCCAGCCGATGGAGCCGGATCGATGGTGATAATGTTGCGAAGATTAAAAGCGCATTAATGCGGGCCACAACAGAAGGAGCGTGAGAGCCCCGGCCCCCATTGATCGGCAGAGAGAGAGAAAGAGAAAGAGAGACAGAAAGAGAGGAGGAAGCCGACCGCCGGCGCCTTTCCTGGAAGAGCGCGCCTTTCCCAGCACTCCTCCATCCCTCGCTTTCGCATTCTTTCTTTCCAGGGCTGGGGGAAGGGAGAGGGGGAGGATGAAGCCTGGGTTTCAGGGAATCAAGGCGGCGGGGCCCCAAGAGCGCAAACCACTCAGTTGGGTGGGGCTGGAAGAGGCAGCACTACAAAGCCCATCACCCCCAAGAGTGACCCAGACGTCCTCCTTTTCCTCAATTCTGCCTGCAGGACACTGGGTCCTGTATCTCTGCTGTGTATCTTGCATGTAGGACACTGGATCCTGTATCTCTGCGGTGTGTCTTGCATGTATGACACTGGATCCTATATCTCTGCTGTGTGTCTTGCATGTATGACACTGGATCCTATATCTCTGCGGCAGGATACTGGATCCTGTATCTCTGCTGTGTGTCTTGCACGCAGGACACTGGATCCTATATCTCTGCAGTGTTTCTTGCATGTATGACACTGGATCCTGTATCTCTGCTGTGTGTCTTGCATGCAGGACACTGGATCCTATATCTCTGTGGTGTGTCTTGCATGCAGGACACTGGATCCTATATCTCTGCAGTGTTTCTTGCATGTAAGACGCTGGATCCTGTATCTCTGCTGTGTGTCTTGCATGCAGGACACTGGATCCTATATCTTTGCAGTGTGTTTTGGACCCTAGAGTCATAAAGTTGCAAGAGGCCACCTTGCAACACTATGACTCTAGGGTCCAAAACACACTGCAGAGATATAGGATTCAGTCTTTGAGACCACTTTTAACTGCTCTGGCTCAGTGCTTGGGGAATCCTGGGAATTGTAGTTTATTCTGGCACCAGAGTGTGTCTCACAAAGCTATGGTTCCCAGAATTCCCTAGCATTGAGCCAGGGCAGTTGAAGCAGTCTCAAAGTGGATTGTTGCTGAAGTGCATTTTGGACCAATGATTTCAGCTTTTTCTGTCCAGGAGGAATGCCAGAATGTCCTCCATTTGGAGCAAGTCGAAGAAGCAGGAATTGATAGTTCTAGGAGTGTTTTGAGCTTCTGTTGTGTCATGTCCTGCATTTTCTCTTGAATGCCCTACATTTGGCAGTGCCTTGTCCTCCTTTGCGACTGGGACACCTGGTCACCTTGGACCAGACGGCTTCCTTTTCCAGGACATGTCCTCCATTTCAGCCTTCTGTGTAGGATGAATTCCAAAATGTCATCCAGTTGGAGCTGGACTAAGAAGCATACATTGGTACTTCTATGAGTGTTTTGAGATTTTATTTGGCCATGTTTCACATTTTCCTTGAAGGTCCTACATTGTGCGGTGCCTTGTCCTCCTTTGTGGTGAGGACATCTGGTCACCCACAGCTAGTAGAGAAGCTGATAAGCCTTCTCGGGTGGAGAAGAGCTGGTTTGGCCCAAAGGCTGCTAGTTGCTTAGAAGCTTGGCCTCATCACTCTCCATAGAAGAGGAGTGGCACTGATGGGGCCTTCCATGTGTTGTTGGGCTACTGCAGCTCCCAGAAGCCCCAGCTAGCACACCAGTGCTGAGGAATGCTGTGTGTGTTGTGTGCCCTCAAGTCCTTTCTGATTTATGGCAACCCTAAGGCAACCCTATCAGTCCCTTGTTGGAGAAAGGTTGGCCCATAATGTCCATGTTTTTTTGGTGAAATAGGATGGTGTCCGCAAGCCATGCCCCCCCCCCTCCCGTGCTTGTTGTGGGTGCCTGGGTTGCAACAGGTTTTCTGTACATCCCCTGTGGCACTTTTTCCTTTCCTGGAAGTAGGGGACCTTGAGACTGTTGTGCATGCGTTGGTAACCTCACGCCTTGACTTCTGTAATGCACTCTACATGGGGCTACCCTTGTGCCTGGTTCAGAAATTACAGCTGGTACAGAATATGGCAGCCAGACTTGTTTCGGGAACATCTCGGAGGGATCACATTACTCCGGTTCTGAGGTCCCTCCACTGGCTGCCTGTCAGCTTCGGGGCCAGGTACAAGGTGTTGGTTATCACCTTTAAAGCCCTAAATGGCTTGGGTCCAAGCTATCTCAGGGACCGCCTGCTCCCATACAATCCTCCCCGCGCTCTCCGGTCCTCCGGGAGGAAATTGCTGCAACTTCAAAAATCGAGGCTAGCGGCTACCTCCCGGGGGGCTTTCTCAGTCGTCGCCCCTAGGCTCTGGAACGGCCTGCCGGACGAGATCCGTCAATTAACATCACTTGACAGCTTTAAAAAAGCTGTCAAGACGGATCTCTTCCGGCAGGCCTTTCCGGATTAATTATCTATGCCTCGGGTATAAATAAAAAACATTCTCCCCAGTGATCCTTACGTGGCCCCATCATCGATGGTTGGATCTCACTGGCTGGACACATACTCTGGGTCCCCATTTTATCTATTTTAAATAGTTGTGTTTTTTGTTGTTTTAAAATTTACTTGATTTAATATTGTTTTAAGGGGGGGTGGGGGGTTACTGTATATATATGTTTTATTGATGTACTCATTCTTAATTGTAAGCCGCCCAGATTGATATTTCAGAAGGCGGGGTATAAATAAATTTTATTATTATTATTATTATTATTATTATTATTACTTATTCTTGTTGTATGCCTTCAAGTTATTTTTGACTGATGGTGACCCTAAGGCTTGGCAAGGTTTGTTCAGAGGAGGTTTGCCATTGCTTTCTTCTAAAGTTGAGAGAGTGTGACTTGCCCAAGATAACCCGGTGGGTTTCATAGCCGAGCAGAAATTGACTCGTTTTCTAGAGTCCTAGTCCAACACTCAAACCACTATGCCACATTGTAGAAACTGCATATTCTGGGGTAGCCATGTTGGCCATACACAGCCAGCACCTTTGCCTGATAAATCACTTTTAAGTCTGGCCTCCCTCCTCACTGGCTTTTTTGAAGGCAAGCATTGTGGAAAGCCATGGGAAAGAGTAGGTGCAATCTACTGGGAGGTAAACCCTGCTGAAGGTGCATCTACACTGTACCAATAATGCCGTTTGATACCAATTTTAAGTGCTGTACCTCCATCTGATGGAATCCTGGGATTTGTAGTTTTACAGGGTCTTTAGCCTTTTCTGCCCAGGAGTACTGGTGCCTCACAAAACTACAATTCCCGGGATTCTGTAGAATGGAGCTGCGGCTGTTAAAAGTGGCACCAAGCTGCCCAATTTCTCGTGAGTGTCAGGGCACCCTTGGCTTTTTTGAAGCGGTGGCTTCAGAGTGTTTGAATCCTTCTTTTCCTCTTAACTGTTGCTGGTTAAGATGCTAGTCCCTCTGAAGCCTCATTAAGCTTTCCCTTATTTTGGCATTCCTTTCAGTGGTGAAGATAATTTGGAAGTTACTGCCTTGAGATTGATCTGTGGGGGAGTGTTGCCCTGGTTTGGCTTGGTTTTTTAAAAACCATCTAACAGCAAAACAATTTTCCTTGGAAATATAAGTCTCATTGATTTTAACACAACTGATTTCCATGTTCACATGTATGTTTTGGGACCATAGCACTCAGGTAAAAACATGTGAACATGTCTGTATGTTTTATGGATCCTGCTGTAATGCTGAGACCCACTGAAATAAATGGAACATTGTTGGGGGTTTTCTTAGTAAGATTAGTTAGGAGGTTTGCCATTACCTTCCTCTGAGGTTGAGAGAGTGTGACTGGCCCAAGGTCACACAGCAGGTTTCCATGGCTGAATTCAGATCCTGCTGTCCCACAATCTCAGTCCAATATTCAAATCTTACAAATAAATTTTATTGTTGTTGGGTGGGCTGTTTGGAGACGGATTGTATGTTTTAGCATGTGAGCCTCCCCGGTTGTGTTACACAGAGAGGCAGCATACACATTATTATTATTATTATTATTATTATTATTATTATTATTATTATTATATATTTACACCATGTTGGCTCTAACTGGAACTTAGGTCCATGTAATCATGCATACAATGGATCACACCACTGTGACACACACCATTGTTACACACAAACATTGGCAGAATCTAGATGGTTGAAGCCTGAGTTTCTTCTATTGGCCTTCCCCATCCCAGACATATAATGACTTCAGCTCTGTCTTCTTCAGGCACATCCCCATAATTTAGTTGTTGTTGTTATGTACCTTAAAGTTAACACTAGAGTTTTCTTGGCAAGATTTATTCAGAAGAGATTTGCTGAATTGAATGTCAGAATTGAGTGGGTTTCCATGGATGAGTAGGGATTTGAACCCTGCTCTCTTGGTGCAACATTTAAACGTTCACTGCACCTAGGAAGCTGTACAACCATTGGATGTACCTGCATAACAAAGTTATAGTTTCACACCTTAACTTGCATGGCTCCATCCTACAGAATCCTTTGTAGATGTAGCTTGGTCACTGAGAATGACCTGCTAGAGAGCTCTAGTCCACCCCTACTACAAATCCCAAGATTCCTTAGAATGGAGAGTTGACCATTAAAAAGATAGGGAAATGATATAAACGTAGCACGTGCTTGTTTTGGGAATAAGGAGTCATCTAATTGATGGATGTATTAAACATTCTTTGGGTCCGTCAGAAAGAGATTTCCCTACCTTTAACTAACTAGGTAACATATTTTCTTTTTTAAATGTTTTGAATTATTTTAAATAGAGCTTGTATAAATTAAATAGGCCAAGAATTCTCTAGATACTAGTGGTGACATTTAAAGGCCTGAAAGGCTTAGAAGCACAATATTTGAAATACCACCTTTCCCTATACACAGCAGCCCAAGAATTAGGGGCTGCATCTACACTGCAGAAATAATCTGACTTGACACCACTTTAACTGCCCTGGCTCAGTGCTATGGAATTCTGGGAACTGTAGTTAGTTTTGGCCTCAGAGCAGAGTCCTGTGCTCAAACCACAACATCAAACTGGCTCTCTAATTCAAAACATATTTTTTTTATTAACTGATTTTACCCCTTGTATACACATGTTATGCTTTACATTTTTATTGTTTTAACTAGTTTGAAATGGTCTTCAATGGGGAAAGATTTAATATACTTTTAGTCTTAAGTTGTTGCTATTGTTTTAAATTATTCTAAATTGCTTTCTTTTTTGTATACCACTCTGAAACCTTCTGTTATCGTGAGTTATAAACATTCTTATAAGTAGGTCTGCCTTCCTTCAGAGGGAATCCTGCCTCTTTCCAAAATGGTGCTTGCCACAAATTATATCTGCATCCTCTTGAAATAGAAAATGTTGCTTCACCCCTATGCAGATCTGTGGTCAAAACCCATAAATACAGCAGGGATGGAAATTGACAGACCCTGGGGTATTGCAACTCTCATCATCCCTAGCTGGTCCAGCCAGTGGTAAGGAATGCTGGGACTTGCAATCCAAAAGTATCCTAAGGATCACACAAGTCAGCAAGTGACTTGAAGAACATACATGTACAATTTGAGAAGATGCTTCAGTACTATATACACTTATACAGTTATATTGAGCCTAAGGCTGAATCTGCACTGCAGAAATAATGCAGTTTGACACTGCTTTAATTGCCATGGCACCGTATGGATCCTGGGATCTGGAGATCGGGGTTTGATCCCCCGCTCAGCCATAAAACCTTCTGGGTGATCTTGGGCAAGTCACACTCTCTCAGCCTCAGAGGAATGCAAGTGCAAACCTCCTCTGAACAAATCTTGCCAAGAAAACCCCATGATGGGTTCACCTTAGGGTTGCCATAAGTCAGAAACAACTTGAAGACACACAACAACAAGGAAAGGGAAGAGTGCCTTAGGGCATGTACAGAAAGCCTGTCACAACCCAGACACCTACAACAACCATGGAGGAAGTGGCTTCTGGATGCCATCCCATTTCACCAAATAAACATGGACATCATGGCCCAACCTTTCTCCAACCAAGGACTGATTTAAAAATAATAATTTTAAAAACTTATATAGTAAACAAATTAAATCTAATCACACTGGAAACCCAAGGAATAGGGAGAGAAATGCTATCAAAGAAAACCCCATAATACAAATTTCCCATTCAAAAATATCCCAAATTTTGTACATCACCCTAAGAATCTTTCCATCCTGCTGAGTTGAAATTGAATATTTCAGTTTTCAAGAATTGAAGCATGCTGCTTTATGCAGAAGGATGGTAGCAAGCTCATCTTCCCAGCCCTTTGGAAGGTCAAATAAGTTGAGAAAGAGCTCCTGAATGAGGGAGCTTTTTAAAATTTCAGCCTCCCTTAGGAATTGATTTCTATCACATGTTGTGTCCAATGTTAAGCCAAGAGGATTCAGACCAAGCTTTTCCTGCAGCCCCTGGTTTGGCTTTAAGCTTTGCTTTCTAAGGCTGCTGCAATCCTATTTCTCCTTACCTAAGAGTAAGCCTTGTTGGATGTAGATGAACTTGTTCCCAAGCAAGCAAAGATAAGAGATGGAAGCAGCTTGTTGTTGCTGTGTGACTTCAAGTCATTTCTGCCTTATGGCGACCCTAAGGTGAACCTATCATGGGGTTTTCTTGACAAGTTTCTTCAGAGGAAGTTTGCCTTTGCCATCCTCTGAGGCTGAGAGAGGATTTATATGGCAAAGCCAGAATTCGAACCTTGGTCTCTAGAGTCATAATCCAACACTCAACCCAGTATACTACTCTGGCTCTCGGAAACAGCCTATGTCACCTTAAACAATACATTTGCAGAGCTTGGGAAATCTTGCTTTTCTTGGACTATACCCCAACCCCCCCCCCCCCCATTTATTGTCACATCTAGGTTCTACAAAAATAACTACTCAGTAGAGAAAACTATACTTTGGTACAGAGGTCCCTAGATAGCTGGCCTCCATGTGTGCAAGTAAGAAGAAAAACATCTTTAGGAGCAAAGCCTGGTTTCTGTGTCCATGCTTGGTAAGAGCAGAGAGGACAATGTGCTAGCAAACAAAGAATCATAAAATTTTATTACCCTCAGTAAAAGGAGGTGTATGGGAAGTGACCTCTTCACAAGCAACACTGACCAAATGACCAAAGAGATATACATCAGTGTTCCTGTGTTCCTTCTCAGGGAAAACACACAAGCATTGATGCTAATACTCCAGTAAACCTTAGGCCGATCACTCTGTAGTTCAACCTGACCTACCATGCAGGGTTATTGTAATAAAAAGGGAAGAAGGAGAGTCATGTACACCGCTTTGAGCTCACTGGAAGAAAAGTGGGAAATCATTATGGTAGTGGTACTGATGAGGATACTGATGCACCAGAGGTGATAGCGTCCAGACTTAAATGGCAGAGCAGGCCATATTGCTACAGGCTGCTGCAGAGGATCTGAGTTGCCATTTTTAAGAATCCTGATCCACTTGTTTTAAGAAACAACCCTGCAAAGAGAAATCTAGCTTGAGAGAGAGATGGAAGGAAATAATCCTGCAAGCACTCACCTGGGAGTAAGCCTCATTGAACTGAATAGGACTTACTGAATAGTAGACCTCTGTTGGAGTATTCTGTGAGCCAGTTGGCATCTACACATCCAGCTAATATGAATATATCCCATTCCTCTATCTCAGGACTGTATGTGTACAGGATACCACCCAGATTTCATCCAAGTTTGGATAGCAATTCTAAATGTATTCACCGGAAAGGTCATTTTCCTTTGAAAGTCAATGGAATTTATTTCTGAATAAAGATATTTAGGACTCATTTGCCAGTTTAACCAAAGATAAGAGAGGCAACACCCAATAAAGAGAAATCATGATTTATTAGGTAACTTCCATTTGCATCTAAACTTTCCTCATCTGGTGGATTTATTGAGCATGTTGGTCATATTTAGAGAAACAGCAATTCCGATTCCATTTGTTGTATTGGAAAGGCATGCATTGTTGTGTTTTTCTAACTGTTGAATAAATCCTGCTGCCAAAGACAGGCCAAAATGATTCAGAAATGAGCTGTGCATTAATAACTGCTCTCATTTGCCTCCTCTGTCTTTCCTTGTATTTGCTTGTGAGTTGAACTGAGCCACAGTGAAGTCAAGCCTGCATTCCCAGCACTGCATGTTATGGGTAGAAGAGGGACTTTCATGCAATGGAGGGCTGCAGTGTTCAACAGCATACTAGGGTTAGTCTTTATCTCAGTTCTGCCCTAAAGCAAATACCTCAGGTATTAAGAAAAGTAATGTTATCAGTTTGTCTTGATAATTGTGATTGGGACAATTGCTGTGAACTTGCTTGCCTAGCAACTAATGTGATCAATGGCTTAACAAAGGGAACTTAATAGTCCTTAATGGTCTTGAATCTCTCTCTCTCTCTCTCTCTCTTTTTCTTCTTCTCTCCCTTCCTACTCCCTCCTACTATACCCCACCACTTTGGGATGTCACACTTGCTAGAATCTGAGGAGAACTGTGGCATTAGCTGGAAACAGTAATACACAAACAGAACTGGGAATTTTAAGTTGTAGATTGCTAGAACAGAAGCATCTTTGGGGACCCCAGCTGTTCTTTTGGAAGCAATTGCACAAATAGACCTTCCACTATGTTCTGCCTGCATATTAGTCAATAAACAGATATTACAAAGCTTCCATTACCTTTCGTTACTCTCTCATCCGGTGTAAATAAAACCTTATATAGTACTACTCCTGAATTTTTCACCATATAGAGAACTGGAAAGCATAGTACAATACTGTCAAGGTGTTCCTTGACAGTCATATGCACATACATTTATGTTATGTGGAGATTTGTGGAAGGAAATAAAAGTGAAGTGGCTTTTATTTGTATTCTAGTAATGGATTTCCCACTCATGAATTTCAACTAAAGTTCCAGTATGCAATGTAGATGACATCATGGTGTAGTGGTTATAGTTTTAGACTGGGACTTGGGAGCCTCCTTTCCCTCTCTTCAGCAATGAACAAAACTTGTGAAAGGGCCAGTTCTCCATTGTTTGGCCCCAAATTTGCTCTTGTCTGGTAACATTTCCATTGGTAATGTCTTCTGTGTGTCTGTGTGTGTATTGTGTCTTCAAGTTGTTTCTGATTTATGGTGACCCTATCATGGGGTACCCCCAGATTCTCAAGATGCAGTTGATTGGCAGAAAGTATCAAACAAAATGCTGCTGCATCCATAAGCATCTTTTGGAAGACGTATGCATAGATCAGAATTTACCCATCCTGGGGGAAATGCTATGAATCATGATTCAGAAAGAATGCTGAACCATACTTTTAGTAACTTTTTTAAGTTGTAAAGACAGGTCAGCAAATGTTCCACAGTGTTGAGCCAGAGTAGAGTCGTCAGAATTGTTTTTATTTTTTGTCTTAAGTTATTTCTTTATGCCTTTTCTTCTTCACGGTAGCAATGAACAAATGACTTTAAATGTTCTCTACTGCTGTTTTGTTTTTACAAGCTCGATAATAAACCCACCCCATGTGCACAGATCCTCAAGTCGGAATATCATGCACAAGGAATTCACACTGGTAGACTTTTTATGTGGACTTTCCCCTGTCATTATTGCACAAAATAGTTGTGAATCAGATGATCCATGTGCTCCAGAATCCACACTTTATTGGCTAGCTACAAATGCATTGTAAAAGAAAAATTGCACATTTCAATTATGCATTGAGGACAAGCACACCATATTCAAGACATAGGGAGTAATGTGCATATAACTTGGGAAATGTCCATTAAAATGTACATTTCTTTTAAAAAAAATTAAATATCCACACAGCACAATTATAACACTTTGATACCACTTTAACAACCATGGTTCCATGTTATGAAATCCTGGGATTTGTGGTCTGGAGAGGTTCTAAGAATTCTCTGCAAGAGAGTTCAATCCCACTCTCATGTACAACTTCATTAGAGCTCTCCAGCAAAGAATTGTATGTACATCATTACCCTGAAGGCACCAGATCCTGTCAGATTTTGGAAGCTAGGTAGGGCCAGGCTTGGTTAGTACAGTTGTCCCTCTACATTTGCAACTTTGACTTTTGCAGATTTGATTATTTGCAGTTTTGATTAATATGTTTTCTTTAGGAATCACTAGGTCCTCCAGTTGACTATAGAGTTGTGTTGGAGAACCTAGAAGTTCCTAGAGAAAACACTTCTCCAGGCATTTGTAGGTCCTCAAGCATGATTCTCTCACCATCTTCTAGCAGATGTTGACAATAGAGTTGCACTGGAGGACCTGGAGATTCCTAGAGAGGTATTCTCTTAGGTAAAAAGAATAGTAGTGTGTTTTGTTTTGGGGGGTTTTTTTTGGTGGTTTTTCCACGTTCACAGGGGCCCTTTGCTTCTAACCCCAGTGAATGTGGAGGGACCACTGTACTTGGAAGGGAGACTGCCAAGTAATACCAGGTCCCATAGACTATATTTCAGAGGAAGGAACTGGCAAAATCATCTCTGATCATTCCTTGCCTAAGAAAACCCTATGCAATTCCTGGTGTCACCATAAGCCAACAGAGAACTTGACACACACACATTGGGATATGCAATCCAGAAAAGTATTTTTTCCAAACTTTGTTATGGACTATGCAGTCTTTTGGTTTGATCCAGCAGGGTTCTTTTTAAGATTTAGCATTTGTTTGTCTAAATTGTGATGATGATGGAAGAGCCCAAGAGAAAGGTTCAAAATGAAGATAATGAGAGCCCAGCAAAACCTCTAATGTTTTATACATCAAACTTTCGTGATTCTGTATCCTCCAGGTTTGCTGACCCAGAGCTCCCATCATCCCAGACTGCTTGGGGATGATGAGAATCATCATTTTTAAGCATATCCGCAGGGTGTCAGATTGCAGAAGGCTGCATCTATAAAATCCACTGTGCAAACCTGAGCCAGATATTACTGTGTTCAACAGCAGTATTTTCCCCAGGCACTGGAGGCAGTGGGCAAAATACTAATGTGGTGGAAAAATATTAGCATTCATGCCTTGGTGCACTATATCATTTTAAAGATGAATTATTCTCACAGAAACAGGCAGGCTTTGTCAGGGTTATAAGTATACCTCGACTGTAATTTAATCACATTTGGACTTTGGCTTCAGTAATCGAATATACATACACGTTCTCCTTCAGGAAGAGAATAATTTAAATGTATATAGCCAGTATTGACTTTGGAGCATGTCGTAAGTACTAATCATAAGAAAGCAGGATGGAGCAAAGTTACATTAAGAGGAAATAATAATTGGAGACATTTTGCAGAGGACAAACGGACTTAGTTATATGGATATATAGCTATCTGTTTAATAAGGCAAAAGTGGGTATTTCTTGGCATGTTTCATCCAAACAATTTATACCACCATCTTTTACAAGCTGATGGCTTCCATGTCAATGGGATGGTAAATCTGTTTTGGGTTTAAATCCAAATCCTAGAGGAGCTATCCAAGGTGCTTAACCAGACAAATCAATTTCTAGAAATGGAAATAGTGGCCAAGCTCCATAGTGTAAATCTACATTCATATAGCTATAGAGTGGTTGCACTACACTTCCCTTTTAAAAGATTGCAATTTTGTTTCATTCCAACTGTTAAACCATATGTGTTTTTATTGTAATTCTCTCTGTTTTATAAGATGTCCCAAGTCCCAGTTTGCAGGAAAGGTGGAAGTATAAATAAAGGGATGGAAGGATGGAAGGCAGGCATCTTTCTGTTGAATACCAACATAGTGCAATCAATCATGTGTCTGCTAATATGCTTGCTTATTGTACCATTGTGCAATGGGGAATGTGTTGTAGCTGTTTTTGCAATCCCAGTGAATAAAGTGGTACATTGAAGGCACTGAAGAACAGTTATGAACTGTTATGAATCCGAGAATGTGAATTTACATGTCTGGACTGCTGATTAGTCTCAAACTAGAGTAGATCAATTGAATCAATTGTTGAATGGTGGTGCGTTAACACATAATAAATCTATTTGATTTAATGGCTCTGCTGCAATCAGGACCAAAATAATATTTAAGCTCATGTGAAATTGTTACACTTGTGGATCTCTATTTATGCAATGGTGAATTGATATATCTGTTTCACAATGGGCAAAACAGTACAACTGCATGTGTAAGGGAAACATACACATGTGTTTGACACCAACAGGATTTCAGCCATCGTTTTCCATTGTGTGCATGATCCCAGGAAAGTTTGAATTTTTTGACTCTAAGACTTCTGTGAGTAGAACTAGATGTGTGCTTTGTTCTAACATACCTCTTAATGTAACAAAGAACTGTGGATAGCTCATAATATTCAGGGGATGCATCTTGATGGAACTTTTGTCATTATAGCATGCCTTCAAGTAGTTTCCAGCTTATGGCAACTTTAAATTGAACTTATTACAGAGTTTTATTGGCAAGATTTCCTTAATGGAGGTTTGCCGTTACCTGAGAGTGTGACTTGCTAAGGCCACTCAGTGGGTTTCCATGGCTGAGCAGAGATTTAAACCCTCTCTCACATTCCTAGTCCAACACTCAGCCCACTATACCATGCTGGCTCTCACTGGGAGTAATATGACCTTAAAAACCATAGAACAATTATCAGAACTTTGTACCTTGTAGACATATGTAGGCTTGGACTGCCTAAGCTTCCTGTAAGATCAGTTTTTTAAGAGACAACTTTTAAAAAAGTCCAGACAAAAATGCAATTTATGACAAAAAAAATTATCTTGTAAGTGGATGCAGTTTGGAGCTTGAACTTGCATTCCCACCCTTCTGAAACAGCCTCAGAATTGCAAAAAAAATCACTAAATGGAAATTACTACAATGCCTCTCTTGAATTTAGGAAATGATGTGCATGTGGCCTATGTGATATTAGGAGGACCTGAAAATTGCCTGCTGACACTCTACAGCTGGAGTCCGGTTGATTAGTCCAACTAGAATAGCCCCATTGAATCAGTTGTTGAATGGTGAGTCAACACATAGGTATTGTTACTAAGTCAAACTCTAGTCAGATGTAGCAAAAGGATTTAGGCCCACCATATGTGTCCACTCCTGACAAAGGAAATGGGCAGAGCCATTTCATCATTATTCTCTTCATTGGAAGCTGAGTAGAAGAAAATATGTTGGCAGGAAACCACTGGAGAACCCGGCAATTTAGGAATGAGACTGGAGAGAAAGAGAAATAAAGAGCTGGGAAGAAGCTAACAGAACATTTGTGAGGATGTGAGAGTTCTCCTGAATTCTTTGTCAAGATAAAAGGTACCAAAAATAGGGAGGAAGGGAGTGAAGAAAAAGTACAAAAAATAGATTAATCGTTGTGGCTGTGAAACCTGCTGAGATCTGCAGCTCAGCCCCAAGATGGATAATGTAGACTTAATGAATTACTAGTAGATGCACAAAGATGTGGTATAATGGTTTGATCCCTGGATTGTGACTGGAAATCAGGGTTCAAATCCTCGTTCAGCCCTGGCAATCCATTTACCTTGGGCAAGTCCCATGCTCTCAGCCTCAGAGGAAGGCAAAGACAAACCTCCCTCTGAACAAATCTTGCAAAGAAAACCCTGTGATAGATTTACCTTAAGGTTGTCATAGGTCAGAAATGACCTGAAGGCACACAACAATAACACCAAAGGAAATCCAAACCTTGTGTAGATAGCACTCCTGAGTAGATGTCACTCCTTGGCCAACCTAGAGCAGAACAATGTCTATTACTGCATTATGAGAAATGTCTTATGATGCACTAGCATCATCTCTTGTTTTGTTTGCTAAGAAGCTTGAGAGAGATGTTCTTCCTGGAAGAAAATCAAGCTGGAAATGCCTTGGCAAAGTGCATGTTCATTTACTAATGAATTATCTAATAGGTTTTCCTGATGGCATTGTCTTCAGAAGACCTTGAACCAATGTAAATAGTTTAAAAACATGTGCAAATTCCCACTTGCAGCCTTTTTAAGCATGAGATAGGGAAAGGGCAGGATAAAATGAAACAACTGTAGGGAATAAATAGAGAAAAAGTAGGGGGAGTAGATAAGAAATGGGGGTGCAGTAATGAAGAGAGTTTGGGAAAGGGCTTGGGAAAGTTACCTTTTTAGAGTGGGCATGCTGGCTGAGAAATCACCCAAAGGGGATTGGATGGATGGCCCTTTTGATCTCTTCCAACTCTATGATTCTATAATTCTGTTATTCTAAATTGCAATCCAAAACAGTAAAATTACCAAGATGTGATGCTGCCTAAGATCTCTCCTATGGCTGAACCATTGAAAATCTTGCTGCACTGAACACAGTAGGATACGAGCTATTTAATAATGAAGAATCTTTTTACATTTGGTGCTTCTCTTTGCTCTTGGCTCTCCCAAATGCTTTAGACTTCAGTTCCCAGAATTTCTGAGCATTGGCCATACTGGATGGAACTTCTGGGAGATGAAGTCCAAAACATCTGGAACACCAAAGGTTAAAAACCATGGGTCTTTGAGTCAGAAGAGTTTAAGAAGTTTTGTGATCAAGCTCAACTGAGTAGATAGATTGTTCTTATGTGCCTTCAGGTCTCCTCCATTTTATGGTGACACTTTGCTTGGCAAGCTTTATTCAGAAGAAGTATAACACTGCCTTTTTCTTTGCCCAAGATCACCCAGTAGATTTAAAAGACTAAGTAGGGATTTGAAACATGGTCTCCTGGAGTCCTAGTTTAACACTCAACTACGCCATGTCACCTTTCTTCACCTTATTTTTAGATCTTGCACCTTATTGTTGGAGCACATAGCAGGAATACCACTTCAAATGGACTTCCCGTGACAAATGATTCCCTATTCATTGCCTGTAGTGTTCCCAAACACTTCCAAGACCTCTTCACATGAAAACCAAATGTTTTGATTTTTAAAAATGCTGGCTTTGACATCAATTCCAGGAGACCTTTGGCCTTTTAGACATTGTTAAATTCCAACTCCTACCAGCCTGACTAATGGAGAGAACATTGTGGGAATTGCAGTTCAGTACTTGGTTTGGGTCGTATTCCTGAAATAATAATAATAATAATAATAATAATAATAATAATTTATACCCCACCCCTCTGCAGAGCAATCAGGGCATCTTACCGCATTAAAATTCCATACAAATAAATTGCAGTACAATATAAACAAGCCAAAATCCTGAAACCCACCCACCCCTTTAAAAAGTATTAAATAAAATATACATTAAAATATACTTAAAATAATCTTGCGGAAGCAACAATAACAACAATAGCAAACAATAGCAGCAACTAAAGCAAAGGCTGGAAAGGAGAAGATGGACTAACTCCTGAAGCTGGGAATCTAGTCAGGAAAGGCCTGCCGGAAGAGATCCATCTTGACAACTTTTTTCAAGCCGCTTAAGGTCGTAATCTGACGGATCTCATCCGGCAGGCCATTCCAAAGTCTGGGAGCGGATGCCGAGAAGGCCCTCTAGATTGAATTAACAATCTAGTTTCATTCAGCAGCAAATTGTACCCTTCAGCTCCCCAAGTGTGTCAAGGAGAGTCCCAGTTAATCCTCTGCTGTCCCACTTTTTCAGCTGCTTTTAAAATGTCTCAGTTTCTGTAGGGATGCAATGGCTCAAGTGGTTAAGATGCTGACTCTGCTGATTGCAAGATCGGCACGTTGGCAGTTCGAGGCCCATGTGCAGCATGATGGGGTGAGCTTCTGTCACTAATCCCAGCTTCTGCCTACCTAGCAGTTCAAAAGCATGCAAATGCAAGTAGATAAATAGGTACCACTTCTCAGTGGGAAGGTAAACAGCGTTCTGTGCCATCCTACTGGCCATATGATCACAGAGTAGTCTTCGACAACGCTGGCTCTTTGGCTTAGTAACGAAGATGAGCACTACTCCCTATGGTTGGACACGACTTGAAAACCTTGTCAACGGAGAATACCTTTACTATTTACTAGTTTCTGTATCCTCCTTCCAGGTTCCCTCTTTGTCCTCATCTTACTTTAGTAGCTGCAAAGATATTCCAAACTGTAAAAAGTAGTTTGCACTGAAAGGAGAAAATGCCACGAATGGAGGGGAAAATGGAATAGAATGGAAAATGCCATTCCATTTTCATCATGTGTTGTGTCTTGTTTAGATTGTAAGCCTAAGGGCAAGGAACTGTCAAATTACCAACTTGCAAGCCCTTTATGGCTGAAGAAAGGGGTATAAATACTCTAAATAAATAAAGGAGGGGCAAAATCTTGCCCATCCCAGTAGGCCTAAGCCTTTGATGGTGAACCTTTTCGAGACCTGGTGCCCAAATTGCAACCCAAAACCCACCTATGTATCACAAAGTGCTGCATCCCTTTGGCTTTCTAATAACAAACTTTGGCAAACTCTATGCTGGGGCGATGGCATGAGTGCCCATAGAGAGGGCTCTGAGTGCCACCTCTGGCACATGTGCCATAGGTTCGCCACCACTGGCTTAGGCCCTAGGTAAAAGAAAGTTGCTGCAGCCTCTCCCTACCTTGTGTGTCCTTCATCAATTATAATTTTTGCCATCTTAACTAAACTCTGGTTTTGGTTGGCCGCATGTCTCCCAGTTTTCATCTATGAAATCTTGGAAGGTATGAGTAAACTAGTAATGGAATTGCTTTTGGCATTTCTCCTAGCAATCTGAAGAATTCCACCCTATCCCCCAGAAATATATTCAGCAAACTTCCTAAGTGTTCCTCCCCTGAGTCTATTGCATGGTCTGAAAATAAAGCTCTAGTTTGAAGCACATCCTCCCTCCACTTCAGCCTTCCATAGACTCTGGAGGTGAATAGGAAGAACTATAGAGTTTTTTTCTATCACATCTCCAGAGCTTGCATCCACATTAAATATAAGGACAACTACAATGCTTTGTTTTTTATGAACATTGGCTATGTCCCAAAGGCTTTCGGCAGCTGTCCAGCCAAAAATCCCTTTCCTTCCTTCCTTCTTTCCTCCCTTCGCCATTGGATTATGTGAAGGCATTCTCCAAGCTGAATCTATTCCTGGGATCTGCCATAAACACACATCCATTGATTTGCATTTGTCAGAGAAGTTAAGCCAGGGAGAGAAAAGAAGGCCTCTGCCTCCTCCCTCCCCCCTTCTTTTTATGCAGAGCCAGGGAAACCTTTTCTATTGATCCTATTGATCCAATCTTTCTCTTTAAGGAAACCGCATAGTTAAAAAGGAACCCTTCCCCCCACCTCCACCACACATACACACACCCATTCAATAGATTTATCCTTTACGCCTGCAATATTCTTTTAAGTGGTTTCGTCTAGGTAAGAACAGACGGTATTTAAACAAGCAAACAAAGCTCAAAGCCAGCTACTTCTACCAAAAAAAGATCTTGGAATTACTAGGCAAAAGCTCCTTGAAAATATCAGCACAGTGCATACTGCATATCAAAATGCAAAGAAGGGCATTCAGAAACAAATGAAAAATAATAGCCATCTCCTGCCCCCCTCCATCCCTACTCCCATACATTATGTGGTTTTTTGCATTGTGATTTTTTAACATCTATTCTGGCTTTTCCCTCTGGATCATTGTTCACTTTAATTGTCAAGTGGTTTGATTGCATATTGCTCTGCAGAACAATTGTATATATATGTGTGTGTGCGTGTGCATGTTTCCACTCAAAAGTAAATATGTATCTCTTTCAATGGGATTTACTCCCAGGTAAGAGCTGATGAGTTTTAAGTTTATATGTATGAGAGATTCATCTTTATCACTGAACAATCCTATGTGGTAAGTTAGGCTGAAAGAGATAGGTTGGCCGAAGGTCATCCAGAAAGTTGCACAACTGAACAGGAATTTGAAGCTTGGTCTTCCAGTGCAAGCTCATTCCTCCAGCTACTATCCCATACTTTTGGTGTATTTACACGTTAGAAGAAATGCAGTTTGACACCACATCAGCTGCCATGGCTCCATCCTACAGAAAGTCCTGGGATTTGTAATTTCTAGAGGGACTAGTACTCTTTGGCAGGGAGAGCTAAAGACCTTGTAAAGCTACGAATCTTAGAATTCCATGGAATGGAACAACAGTACATAAGATAATGTTAAACTGTTAATTCTACAATGTAGATGTACCCACTGGTTCAATCCTATTTCTGAGGAGCCCTGGTGGTGCAGTGGTTAAATGCAACCAAAACATTATGAGTCTGATCCCAGGGCTCCAAGGTTGACTCAGCCTTCTATCCTTGTGTAGGTTGGTAAAATGAGTAACCAGACTGTTGGGGATAATTGGCTTACAGATTGTAAACCTCTTAGAGTGGTGATGGCGAACCTTTTAGAGACCTAGTGCCCAAACTGCAACCCCAAACCCACTTATTTATTGCAAAGTGCTGCGTCCCTCTGGCTTTTTCGTAACAAACTCTGGCGAACTCTGTGCTGGGGCAATGGCACACATGCCCACAGAGAGGGCTCTGAGTGTCACCTCTAGCACATGTGCCATAGGTTCACCACCACTGTCTTAGAGAGTGCTAAGTTCTCTATGAAGCAGTATAGAAATGTAAATACTATTGCTATTGCTCAGAGAATAGGTGGCCATACTCTGGAGTCTGGAGAACTTTACCACCTTATTTTCAGCTCTTCTAAGGGGCTGAAGGGCATGGTTGTGGCTACCATTTGGGGCAACTTGAAGTGACAAGTGTGTTGCTTCTGGTTTCCTCTCAAACTATTTGGGTATAGAGTTGGCTGTTTGGGTGTGTGTAATATCCCTGCAAAGTGTTAAGTACATTTTTGGTTGAAAAAAATTGGAAGGATGCTAGACCCTGCAGGACTCAGTGAGTTGCCAAGGGTCACACTTCATACAAACAAACAAACACACACACACACACACACACACACACACACACCAGGGCAGCATGTAATCCCATCTCTATTTTAGGATGAAAGAAGGAGAGACTTTCTATTCAGTTTGCTGTTGTTGTTGTTGGCCTTCAGATCCTTTCCAACTTATGGTGCTTAATTATTTAGGGCAAGGTGACCAGATGTCATAACCGCAAAGGAGGACAAGGCTCCATAAAATGTAGTACATTCAAGAAAAATGTAGAACATGACAAAATAAAAGCTAAAAAAACACCCCTCATGTACATATAAATTCATGGTTTTTAATCATGCTCAAAGCAGAGGATATTTTGGAATTCCTCTTGGACAGAAAGTTGAAATGGAGGACATCTGGACATCCTGATTTAGAGTCCCCAGATTTCAGTGTCCAGCTCTGGGGCTCAATGCCTGCCCCCTCTTTTCCATTCCTTGGGGCAAGGAGGAGGAATCTCAGGGTAAGAACGTTGTCTTGAGGAGTGTGCATATTAAGGTATTCCCCATTAGATCTAATTATTTTGTTTGAATGAATACTCTCCTTGAATGTTTGAATACTCTGTGCAACTATGGTTGATGCTTCATGTTTCATGCATAATGCCCCTTGAAACACTAATCTTGTTAACATCACCAAACTCAGTCCCTTGTGACATGTCAAGGGATCATCCCTAGGTCTCTCTGGATTCTCAGGGCTTGTGACAGGCTTGATCAGGCAATCTATTGACTACAGAGTTGCCCAGTTGTTCTTCTTTTTTTTAACTATCTCACTCTGTAAAACCCTATTTACTATATGTGAAAGTGTGACATGTAATGCACTACAAGGAGTAAACCCTCTTTTTGGGCCCTGCCACAATGATGGCTTCTCTCTTCTGTTTCATGTGAGGCTGTTGGCTCTATATTTATTTTATGTTATTATGGTCTTTTGAGAAAGGACAAAATATGGCTGATCTCTGCGTTGGTTAATGCATCACTTGTATCTGTCTAAAGAGTTCAGAGGCCAGGGTTCAACCATGGTTCAGGTTAATTTCACATGAAGCCACATTCTATGGTTTCTAAACTGTTCCTGAGACACATAAATACATGTTCAGTTATAGTCACTGCTCCAAATCCAGGATGAGCAAACAGTTCTAGTATTGGGCAATGCCACGAGGAATCCTGTGTACAGTACATTGCATTGTAAAATTGGCAAGCCAGGTTTGTTCTGTTGGGTTGCAACATACATGTTTTGTGATGTTGGTTAAATACTTCTTGTTTTGGGGAAAACCTTGAAATAAGAAATAGCATGATTATATATTTGCCTCCATGTCTGGTTTTAATAGCACCACTGATTTGCAGAGCAGAAGCAGAAACTGGAAAGGAGACCCCCAAAAAAGGAATTCATCAGATCAATAAAATAGGATTGGGAAGAAACATGTTAGAAATAACAAATTAATTGTAGTTAATTCCTTCTGAGATAACTAACATCTAGTTACATTATGATTGTAATTTTACAAGGAATAACTTCACCTCTGTAAGATATATATGTAACTGTTAGTTATTTTTATAATTATAGTTTGTATTTTATTTGTATTTGATTGTTCCTTATTTAAAGTGCTGTGTGAATTAACAGTGCTATATAAATAAATAAATAAATAAACATGGGGAACGGTGTGTAGCCTTATTACTAAGGCTACATCTGTACTACAGAAACAATGCAGTTTGACAACCAGGGCCCAGTGCTATGGAATCCTGGGATCTGTAGTTTGCTGTAGCACCAGAACTTTCTGACAGAGAAGGCTAAATATCTCACAGAACTAAACATCCCAGATTTCCATAGAATTGAGCCGCAGCAGTTAAAACAGGGTAATCTGCATTCTTTCTGCAGTGCAAATGCAGCCACAGGAATGTTTGGTGCCATAGGCCAGTAGTTTACAGTATTCTGATTTTTAAAAAAACAATAAGCAAATAAAAGTGTTATTTTTTAATATTTGAAACTCTAGAGGCAACTAGCTACTTTTTGCAGCAATAGGTCTGTAACTGTGAATAACTGCTTCTTGAAAACAATGTTCCAGACTCTGGAACTTAAATGAAGAGCATCTATTGTTTGTACAAGCCACTTAAACTGGACCCCATTTGTGGGCCGCTTGCCATAGTCAAAAGTCAAGGGTCAAGCAAACAGATACTCTACCAGAACAGCCAAAGACAGCAAGACCCTATTCTGCAATCGACAAACACTGCTCTCTGTCTGTTTTGGGGTTTTTCAGGGTTGACGGAGCAGAATGCTTGCATAACTTGTTTACATATCCTGATTGCTGGATCATGTTTTTGATGTCTGAAGAATACCTCTGTTGGTGCCAACACTGAGTGAACTAATGCAGCACAGTATCCAAGATTGTGAGCCAGGGGACACCATTCTGGATTTTAGTAGTAGACTGGGAAGAAAGAATCCCACAAGTGCTTCTCTCCATCCTTGGCAGTAAAAATATGGTAATAACAAAGTACACTTAACCCTCCTAACTCGCGGGGGATCTGTTCTGGAACACACACACCCCGCAAATCACAAATATGGTGGATATTCAAACCCCATTAGTTATAATGGTGGCACGCTCCTGCACGTGCCGTGGGCATGCACGCCATTTTGTCCCTCCTTTCTTGCCGTCCACAAAGGACCAAAACCGCGGACTCCGAGTCCATGAACGGAGAGGGACGAGTGTAAATGCCTAACAAACATTGCTTTTCTGGTCAAGGATCAGGAGAGTTCAGATTGCACCAGGTGACATCCTAAGGCGGGGGGAGGATACCATCTGCCTTTGGACCCCATTTGTGCTTGCATCCCTTTAAAATGCTGAAGAGGTAGTGTGAGTGTGGTGAAGCTCAGTGGGAAGAAAAAGGAGAGGCCCAAGGTGTTTTTTAAATTAATTAAATATTTTTTTTAAAAAAATACAATTTAATTTTTTTTAACTTCTTTAAAATTCATCCCATCTTATCAACTTTTACTTTTCCTACATGACACAGTGTACATGCAAATACATTTAGGATGTGCATATGATATTATAATTTAAAGGTATAATTTTATTTTTACTAATTGTTGATGTTACTGCTATTACCATGTTGAATAAGTATTTATTTACAAGTACCAGACTTTCTTGGTTACCGGTAGTCTTTTTTGTTACTTATTTTAGAGACCTTCTGTGTGTAAAGGTATATTGCATTACTATTATCGGTACATTCAGTGATACACAGGAATTACGATTTATGAGTAACATTAGTACAAAAAACATCACTAAGGATTTTGTATGGTGTGGTGTGGGAAAAGGTCAATGGAGGCAGTGACACCATGCGTTATTGTACTAGTGAGACCACTATTTCTGGTCTACTTTAAAATAAGCTGAGAAGCTGTAGTGGTGGTGCATTGTATTGTGTAGTATTGTGAAGTATTGTGACCTTCATAAGGAATACCTCCCAAATGTCTTGATATGGTACGGACAATCCTGATTAATCCTCTCTTGTCCCACTTTTTCAGCAGCTTTTAAGCATGTCCCAGTTTCTTTCTCTTCCTCCCACTTCCCGCCTCATCCTCAGCTTAATTTAGTTTCTGCAAACAGAGTTCCAAGTGCAAAAGTAGCTTGTATTCAACTCAATGGGGAGAGAAAAGACAGTGGAATCTTGCCCTTACCTGTAGACTTAAGCAAAAGCAAACTGCTGCAGCCTAGCTTGTGTGTTCTTCCTCATTAACAACTTTTGCCGTCTTGACCACACTCTTGCAATGCTTGGTCTCACATGTCTCAATTTTCATCTTTGAAATGTTGATGGCTATAAAATAAGGCTTTCTTGGTGGTAGGACCTTAGTTGTGGATTTCCCAACCATTAGAGCTCCAGATCCTTTAGCAAGGTGGTTTTCCAAACTCTTATTCTTTAGAAGCCAGTTAAAAATGTACCTGCAAGTTTCCAGGGGATAAGCAAGTGTTTCATCTGTCTTTTAATGCTGTTTGTTTGTATTGCTTATACTGTAGTTAAGTAGATAGTTGTATTAATTATTTTTTGATATTTATAACTTGTGGTTTTTAGATGTTTGTGATTTTATCCATCTATTTTTATGTAGATTGTTATCCCTGCTGAGCTCTTAGGAAGAATGGCAGGGAATAAACTGGTTTCTGTTGTTGTTTTGCCTCCATTCATGATATCTCAAATCTGCTACTTGAGGTAACTACCACACTCTGCCTAATGGTAGGGCTAGTCCTCATTGTCAGAGCTAGGAAATGTACTTTTATGGATAACAATTGCTATTGTATTCACATCCCCTTATGGGCTCCCCAAAGGCATCTAGCTGGCCTTTACAGGAACAAACTGCTGCCTTAACTAGGCTTGTGGACTGATCAGAGTTGGGTAGGGGATACTGGGAATTCTAGTCTGAAGAAGCCACTATTTCAAGTTGTGTTTCTATTCCAACCAGTTTAATCTTACATTCATATGAGATCGCTCTCACTGAGATTATCGCACTACTTTTTCCCCGCTCTGGGCACAGGTTGGGACTGGGCTAGGACCATGCACAGCTCTGTGCCCAGATCAGATGCATCCCATACCAGATTGGGACTTCTCCTGTACTTAGCTAAGAGTGAGTCTTTTCTGTTCTTAGCAACGTAATGGGAGACGTTCCGATTTGGAATGGGATGCTTCTGATCTGGGCATGGAGCTGTGCGATAACACACAGTCCCAGCCCATGCTCAGATTGAGAAAAGACAGCCAGTGCGATAATCTAGCTGGCATCTTAACTTGCTGACAATGACCTAGGTATCATGCCATTCTCAGATACTGTGGGAAACTAAAAAGGAAGCACTCATTCATCCATTGCTCCCAAATCCCACCAGGAGAGGAAGGAGCCCACTAGTATGAAGTGTGAGCAAAGTCTTTTCAAATCTGAAGCTGTCCCTGAGCTGCAGAAAGGCATGTTGAACCATTGCATCCTTTTCTGGAACTCTCTCCCAGAAAATCTACCTGGTTTCTATGTGGTCTTATTTCTCTGTGGTTTTCACATCTGTTTTTTTATGTAGCTTTTAACAACTATCACAGGACGTTTTCACACGGGGCTTTGGTGGAGGCAATCCTACCTCCCGCCGGCCCCACTCCGGAATGGCTCCGGCGGCGGCAGGCTAATTCCTTTTAAAAGTCGGAATTACCTTTCCGCCGCTGAAGCCGGAGTTGGACGTGCTGAGGCCGGAGGGACGCCGGAAGGATGCCGGACTTAAGGCTCCGTGCGTTTGAACACACGGAGCTAGAAGCCGGACGTACGCAGGGATGACACCGGAAGGGGCGGGGTTTTCTGCGGCGTGTGTTTGAACAAGCTGGAAGAGGAGCCGGAGTGGGGCCGGCGGGAGGTAGGATTGCCTCCGCCTAAAGCCCCGTGTGAAAACGTCCACAGTGTTGCTGTTAGGATTAGATTTTCCTTCTTATTATTATGCTTTCATCCTGGAAACCTACACTGAAGCATGGTATTGAAATATACAAATAATGCGAAGGCAACAGATGGAAGGTATTCAGAATAACACAAAACCTCTTTAGTTGCAGCCTTTTCACCTTTGGTGGTAGTGTGTCCAGATGACAGGTCACTTTTGTCCATCTTGAAAAACAGCATTTGCTTGCTTGTCTGTTTAAAACAGCTACAACCCTGCCTCTTAATCTCAGGAATTAATGAGGCGGCTCACTGATATAAAATATAAGATTGCAACAAACCCTTTAAAACAGCTTCAAATAAAGTAATCAATGTGTGCACTTCAGAAATAACAGCAGTATCTTAAAGGAAAATTGAACATCAGTATAGGAACAAAGGAAATGGTTAGCTACACAGTGAAGATAGTCAGTCATAGTCAGCCCACCTAGGTCAAAACTGTGTACTCTGGCAATGGATTTCACACAATGCTCTTCTCCTGCTCTATCTGGACATATAGGGAATTGAACCTGTGATCTGTATGCAAAACCTCTGCTCTTCCACTGAGCGATGACCCTTTCCATCTTTAGATTCTTTCACAGAGATGGGGACACAGAGAGCAAACATGGACAGAGCATGCCAGAGGCAAGGAGCCATAATGAAAAGTTTATTTAATAATAATAATAATAATAATAATAATAATAATAATTTATATCCCACCCTTCTGCAGAGCAATTGGGGCGGCTTACAACATTAAAATTTCCATACAGATATATTAATACAATCTAAACTGAACATAAAAATCCCAAATCCCATCCATCCTTTAAGAAGGGTTCTTCTTATTCCAGGCCCAATGGTGCTGGGCCTGGTGTCTCTCCCCCAGATGACATCGGATGGAATGGAGGGAGGGCCCTTCTTCTTATTCCAGGCCTGAATATTTATTTTATTTATTTTATATGTCACCTAAGATAGCTCACCCAAAAAGGCTGAAAACCTTTATAATAAAAAGTTAAAACACAGTTAAGCAAGTTAACATATTCAAATGCCATTAAAAAATTTAAAGTGCAAAATTATTTTAAAACATAATGAATGCATAACCTGGAGTTACACGGTTGTGACTGGTTCATATTCACGATCCTTATGTATTCAATAGAGTAGTGAATATGCAGGGATCATAAATGTCCCTCAGTCATGACTTACCTGGCATCACCAGTTGTAAGCGACGGGGATCTGTTCTCTTGTGAATCGGGATGCAGAAGATTAACCTTTCCACATGCCCTCCTATTAGCAATCTCTGGTGTGACAGTCAGAAACCATGTTGCTATCACAATTCCTCCTTCAGCCAGAGATAGTTCACTGGAAATATCAGTCTGCTGCACCTTTATTAAAAGGCGAACAGACCCTTTTTGCTCACAGTAGCTGCTGCATAGTAAGTCAGGATGGGGGGTGGTGGTCAGGATGGAAGATGGTACTTTTGTTGTTGTTGTTGTGTGCCATCAAGTTGCTTCAGACTTAATGGATACCCTAAGGTGACCCTATCGTGGGGGTTTTAACCTATGCAAATAAGATAGTTTCATAACTGATGTAGGATCTCAGCCAACAGTAAAGTAAAATGACAGCACCCCACCATAAAAAGACTCCCTGCATCCATCCTTAAATGCTTGTTTGAATCAAAAGATATTTGCCTGCCAATAAGAGGAGAGCAGAAAAGGGTACTGAACAGTCTCCCCTGGTTGGGAATTGCACAGTCTGGGAGCAGCCACCAAGAAGGGTCTGTCCTGCATCCGCAGCAGATGAGCCTATGATGGTTGTGAGGCAGAGAGAAAGCCCTCTTAAAATGTCATGTTCATAGAGGGAGATACAATCTGTCCTGTCACCAGAACCTAAGCTTAAGTTTCTGTTCTTCACATAACTTGGTAAAGTTACAAGCAAGGGTCAAATAAGGATGCATCTCCACTGTAGAAATAATGCAGTTTGACACTACTGTAATTGCTGTAGCTCCAGCCTATGGAATCCTGGGATATGTAGTTTTACAAGGTCTTTAGCCTTCTCTGCCAAAGCTTATTGGTGCTCCCACAAAACTACAAATCTTAGGATTCTGTAGGATGAAGCCATGGCAGTTATATAATAATAATAATAATAATAATAATAATAATAATAATTTTTATTTATATCCCGCCCCTCTGCCAAGCAATCGGGGCAGCGTACAACATTCAAGACATCAAAACAAATAACATCAAATCATATCCCATCCCTCCTTCCCACCCCTACCCACCCCTCAAAAACAAAACAATTTAAAAAACAATTGTTAAAAATATGCAATATACAATGTTAAATATGCAATATACAATTTAAATACACAATTGCATTGTTGCTGGGAAAGATGTTACTGGGGAAGGATTTTAAACTCTTCCCAGTCTCTCTGGCCGTACTCCAGCCGCAGCTGTGTTGCTGGGGAAGATGTTAGTCCCTGGCGGCCCTAGCGCCTCCGCCTCAGCCTCCCGCTCGCATCGTCACCGTACTGTGCCCTCCTGTTGTGGTGTCAATGCACTTCCCTTAAAGTGGTATCAAACTGCATAATTTCTATAGTGTAGATGCACTGCAAATAGAATCATGGAATCATAGAGTTGGAAGAGACCCCAAGGGCCATCCAGTCTAACCCCCTACCATGCAGGAACTCAAAATCAAACCATCCCCGACAGATGGCCATCCAGCCTCTGTTTAAAGACCTCTAAAGAAGGACACTCCACCACTTTCTGAGGGAGCTATCAAACAGCTCTCACTGTCAGGAACTTCCTCCTAATGTTGAGGTGGAATCCACATCTTCTTTGCTGCTTGAGTTATAGGACTGCAAATCAGGGACGACGTGAAGAGCTTGGAAGTATTACTTTCTTGGGCTATACTTTCATGGAACCCTGTTATAGCACAGCTACCACCTGCAGTCTTACTTAGGGAAAAAAGAGGGAGAGGAATTTTTCCATGCATTGGTTTCTCAGATGATCCATCTTGCTTCACAAGATAAGGAATGCTGAGCACACCTCCTTTGTGTTTGTGTTCCCCCCCACACTCTTTCCCCTACTGAAAATGTACAGCAAATGCATAACATCAATGTCTGACACAAATGTCTAACCTGGGATTATGTGGATGGACAGATGAGTGACCATTTTTATGGGCTAAACAAGGAATGGTCCTATATACTGAAATCTTAACATGGTAAATGGTCGTGAATTCTGGGAGCTAAACTCCCCAGACTTTGAGAACCACTGCTTTGAAGTATATACTCTCTTTGTATAAGCAGAGTCAAATCAATATTGTTTTGCTTGGAGTCTATCTAGACTCAGTTTTCTGATAGTCATGGTGTGGGTCTTTAGCAAGAATATAGGAAGCCACTTTACATCAATTTGTCTGATGTAGTCTAGCTCCAAGGGACAATGGTTCTCCAGAGTTTCATGCAAGATTTTTTCCTCGCTCTCTCCTGGGTTGCATCCACACTGCAGAAATAATCCAGTTTAATACTGTGTTAACTGCCATGGCTCCATCCTATGGAATCCTGGGATTTGTAGTTTGTTGTGGCACCAGAGCTCTCTGAAAAAGAAGATTAAATGTTTCACAAAATGATAGTTCTCAGAATTCCATAGGATGGAGCCATGGCAGTTAACGCAGTGTCAAACTGGATTTTTTCTGCAGTGTGGCTGGTCTCCTGGTCAAGTACTAATCAGACCTAACCCTGTTTAGCTTCTAGATTTGATTCTATTACTGCAAAACCTTTCTTCTTTCTTGGGAGGACAGATGGTGGGGTGCACCGCAGATTTTGTGTCCTGTGTGAGGGATGCAAGAGTTGTTTCTCTCTTGCAGTGTGAAGTGTGAACACTGACAAATCTTTTTCTCCACTGGGTGAAATTAGTAGATTTGGCTCTCTTTTTTTCCCCTCCTCCTCCTCCTCCTCCTCCTCTCTTCTTTTGCATTTCAGGAATTTGGCAAAAATTCATTTGTGGGGAAAAAAATGTTATTTGCATAGTGGTCCCCCCCCCCCCAATGTTTTTGCACAGAAAATATGAGCTTTTTTCATAAAACACAATGTTAAAACACTTTTTTTTAACACTCAAACCACCAAAACCCATGAAAAATGTGGAATGGGGAGTGCTGATCACTTTATTCTTGCCGAAAGATGGGGGGGGATCACAGTAGTTGACAATTCTGTTGGAGGGGCTTGTTTCTACACATCTTTCTATGACAAGGGTAAGAAAATATGCACATCTTTACTTCTTTAATCTCTTGCACTCTTAAAATACCCTGTTGCTTGCCAGCCCTGCTTCATTGCTGGTGTTGAAAAAAGCTTATCTGTCTGTCCCATCAACATCTGTTCATGGAATGGAGAGGTTGCCATCTTGTCCTTTGCTTCAGGCAGCAAAATGTCTTGAGCTAACCCTGCTCTCCAGATGTAGCCTTTCCTTTTATTTTTTTCTTCTTTTATTTTTTTTTCCTGGAAAGCCTTCCCTGATATAAGGGAATGTCATTCAAGCCCTGGGAACAAAACAGTCTTGAGTGCTGAAGTGAAGGGTCCTTTGTCTATGCATGTTCTTCTCAGTTCCCCCTCCCTTTCTCTTTCATTGATTTCTGGCTGGGATTTGCATGTGAAGAGTGTCTGGGATTGCACTCTTATCTCAAATAGCTCCAGTAATAAGGCAAAATATTCAATAGTCAACTAGACTTTCATTGATTTCAACTGTAAGATGAAGAATGGCTGGCTGGTTGGTAGAGAGCAAGATATGGAACCAAAGTTGCTAGGTTGTGAAAATATGGGATTGCAGCCACATCAGGCCATGCCTGATATGTCTGTTTTGGGGGGAGAGAGAAAGAGAGAGATGGGTTTGAAGGATTAAACAGTCCCATTTGGGGGCATCTGAGGTTCCTCCATAGCTCCACAGGCCACTTTGAAAAGTGTTGTGTGTGTGTGTTGTGTGCCTTCAACCCTAAGGCAAACCTATCACAGGGTTTTCTTAAAGAGAGAGTTTGCTATTGCCATCCTCTGAAGCTGAGAGAGTGTGACTTGCCCAAGAAGGGTGTTAGGTATTCTAAAAAGGAGATGGAAAAGGAAGCACAATCTATGTGGAGCATGCACAGAGCTGCTTTGCTATTCAGGGCTATAGATCTCTCTATGGCAGAGCCCAGGCATTGTATGCAAAAGGTCTTCATGTTTAGTCTCCATCTGTTCCAGGTAAATCTGGGAAAGAGCCCTATCTGAAACACAGGAAGGCTGCCATCTGCATTGGTCTCCAGACCAAATATTCATGCGGATTCTTATTAGAAAACCTGCCTGTCATTTCTTGTGCATGATGGTGTCTTTCGGAAGTACTACAGAATTAGAGCAAACTACTATGGCTTAGTACCACAGTGCTGACCCTCAAGCTTGAGCATATGGAACAAAGACCCGACCTGAGAAAGGGAAAATCCAATCCCCAAGCAAAAGAGAAAACCCTTGAAAGGCAGAGTGATGTAGTGGTTAGAGTCCTAGTCTGGAGATTCAGATTCTAGATCCAATTGAACCAAGAAGCTCCCTGAATAATATTGAGCCAGTTGCCCTGTCTCTTTCTCAGCCTGATCTACCATATAGTGTAGTGAGGAGGATGAAGTGAGGGAGGAGGAGACCCATGTATGTCACCTTGCTCTCGTTGGAAGAAAGGCAAGACTAACGAATAAATAAATCTATTTTCCAATATATTACTAGCCAGTTGCCCTCTTGGTTCTTAAACTGTTTGGGGAGGGAGAGGCTAGAAGCTACACAAATACTGTATGGTGTAAACAAACATTGATTAATTGGTTTTATTTAAAGTATTTTTATACCACTCCTCAGCTGAAAGTCTCCCAGCGAGGCTTATGCGCAATCAATAATCAAGGCAGGCTCTACCCGCAGGGTTGTGATCTAAAAGAAGATAATGCATGAAATAGCAGGTGGGAAAAAGCCACCTTCAGGGGCTAATTGGGAGGGAAGAGGTTCTTGGTGTCAGAAAATGGGAGAGCATAACCTCTCTGCATTATGTAATGCACTTAGATCGTATGGATTCTTGCCATGCCTAGAGAGACAAAAATGCAGGAGACACCGAAAAGTGTATTACTTTGACAGACGTACGGGCCTTTGCAGACTGCCAGAAATAGTGCAAATTGAATCCACTTTAAGGGTTAGGGTTAGTGCTAGGGAATCATGGGCATTGTTGTTTTTTTCTGAGACATTGAGCCTTCTCTGTCAGAGAGCCCTGTTGCCACAATAAAATACAGTTCCCATGATTCCCTAACCCTAACCCTAACCCTAACCCTAACCCTAACCCTAACCCTTAAAATGGACCCAATTTGCACTATTTCTGGCAGTCTGCAAAGGCCTGTAGTTTTCTGTTAACACTCCTCTAGTTTGGCTCATTTTTCTCTTCTCTTTCTGTTCTTATTGGTTATGGTTCGGCATGTCTCTTTTTCTTTCTTTCTTTCTTTCTTTCTTTCTTTCTTTCTTCCCCCCCCCCCCATTTTATTTTATTCCTCTCCAAGTGGGATCTGCAACAAAATTTGGGAGTGTAGTTCCCCCCCCCCCCCATACAACTACTTCTGTTCATTTTCCCCAGCATACATGCCATTCTCCAGCAACCCAGCCCACCATCTTGTTTCCCATGTTTCTTCTCCAATGTAACACTCCACCTTCCATGACTAGGAGGAGCGTAAGTTAGTACCTATGACACCAGGGATAAAGAGTACAAAGAAGGTTGTTAATCTCATCAGCCATCTTGGCTGTCAGGGCAGGAACTGGAAGATACTGGCAGTAGTGTCCATTGGCTGGGGGCCATATGCAATGGTAGCTACATTTCCGTTACTGAGTGTGCTGTGTTCACATTGAACCCTTTGGTGGGGAAAGAGGAGAATTCGTCCCATTAAGTTTTTTTTTAATTGTATAATTGTACACATTAGTGTTTTCTCAAGTATATTCATATTCTTCCCCCCTTTTCCTCTTGGTCTCTCCCCCCCCCCCATTTTTACTTCATTTTTGTCAACACTAAACACCTGTGCTTGCTGTTCGAGGAGGAATTACATATAAATCACCTTGAGAGAGTTTCTTTTCTGGAAAGATGGGGCATATATTTTAATAGTAATTAATTAATTAAATGCTCATGCCCACACTTCAAAGCTGTGGGGGAATCTATCAATGTTTATTCTTCTCCTTCATCTGCTCTGTCCAAATTCAATTGCTACAGCTGCTATACCCAAGTACAGAGAGGACCATATTGCATTTGACTGCCATATAGGTATTATTGATGAAGTACCTCTCAGAAGAAAGGAACCAGCAACCCCAATTAAACCCTCTGCTTGAATGGGCAATTGATCTGATCTAGTTTCTTCCACTTTTGAAATTTTTCAGTCTCAGTATCATTCCATCCCAAATATTAAGGAATTTGCAGATTTTGATAAAAATTCTAACCCAAAACAACTAAACCAAAATTCTCACTCAGCTTTGCCTTCCACATGCAATCCTAATGGCAATATATGAATCAGAGAATCAGAGAATTGGAAGACATACTAAGGACCATCCATTTTAACCTCTTAAAAAAAAAAACTACAGCAAAGGAGAGTCCAACATGTTCCAAGGTAGTCTCTTTCACTGTCACAGTTCTTTTTGATGTTCAGTCAGAAACTCTTTCCCTGTAATTTGGATCCAATGTTTCACATCCTATTCTTTGGTGAAGCACAAAACAAAGCTGTTCTGCCTTCTACATGAAATACTTATGTAATCTGGGTGACCTAAATTTTGATGAGGAATCAGATAAATTCAGGGAGGACAAGACCATCCATGACTACTATTCTGGTGGATGATATATCACCTGTAATATCAGAGGGAGGATGCCGGTTTGTATGTCAGTTGGTGAAGGATCTAAGATCAAAGGCAATATTATACTCACATCCTGCTTGTGGGCTTCACGTTGGTAACTGGACAGCCCCTTATGTGAAACAGAAAAGTGAACTCAATACCATGATTCTTCTTGTATTACGGATCTAGCATGAGTTGAACTTGAGACACGTGCAACCATACTGCAATAACAATGTTTGAACTAGAACTACAGCTGTGGAAGATCAGTGATGTCACTAGGGTTGGTGTCACCCCAATGCAGTAACTCATGGTGTCACAGGTAGACAGCCACCTTGCAGCTCCAGTGAGTGGAAATCACCAGCAGAGAGAGGAATCTGACCTTGGTTGTTCCTCCTTGCCCCCTGGCACAAAGACAAAGGTGCCCAGATTGGGGCCTCCAGGTATCATCACCAACACTGAAGAAGGAGAAAAGCAGGGGCAGAGGAGGAGCAGACAGAGGATCCCACTGCCATCCTTGTACAAGCTCCACCTATCCTGATGCCCCCCCAAAAACCCAGCAGGCAATGCCAGGTGCTGAGTCCTCCTCTCCCCCAAGGTCAGAGGAAAGAGTTGGTAGAGGCAGCAGAAGGAGAAGCAGCAGTGGCAGGAGGCACTCATTGTTTATCCTCCCCCTCCTGCCCACCTCCCCATGCATCCTGGCCCAGCTGCTACCCACCTTGCCCTCCCTTCCCTCCCACTGCCCTGCCCTGCACATCATTCTGGAGAAGGGGAGGAGTGCATGACTACCACTGCCACTTCTGGTGCCTCCCTTTCCTGGCCTGGCCAGCAGCCCTACCAGACCTGGAACAGGTTGCACCTCATCCCCACCAGCAGCCACATTGGATGGCTAACAGAGGTGCCCTGGTCAGTGGAAGGGGAAGCCAGGGGAGGTTGAGATGGACAATGAAGAGCCATCCCACCAGGTGTCATCCTACCCTCTGATGGTGTCACCCAGTGCTATTCCTACCCCCAATCCTAATAGGAGAGATGTCTTCCTATGGTCATGAAACCAGAATGAACACTCCTTCCCATAAGGGATCAGAACAATCCTTTACTAGAGGAGCTGGCTCTACCATTAGGCAGGGTAAGGTAGCCACCTCAGGTTGCAGATTTTGCATGTCAGGAATGTGCGCTAAATTGTTAATCATATAATTTATTATGTTCCTTTTTTTTTTTTTTTTTTTTTTACTTCCAGGGAGGGGGAGAGGTATTTGTGAGATTTTTCTCTCTCAGAATAATTTGAGCAGCTTAGGATAATGTGCACCCTGACCTTTGAGGGGAGGGTACACAATTTCTTATGATCCCTCAGGCAGCAAAATGTCTTGGGCCAGCCCTGTCTGCTGAGATGAAGACTTCTTGCTTCAGATGTTAGCATCGGAGTGCCTATTTATATTGTTCCAGGAGAGACTTGGAAAGGTATTCCTAAGGTTAAAAATAACAGGCATGCTTAATGTGCAACTAGTTGACGGAAATAAGCAGATAAATATGTTTACCATCCTAACCTCCCCCTTACACTATGTTTATTTGTGTCTTCATTCCAATTGTTTCTTGTTACATAATGGTTTTGTACACAGCGGAGTACTTAAACTAATTTATATCGATCTCAATTGCTCTCATTTGTGCATACTTAATTCAGAGAGGTAATCAAATTGATTTCTGGGGCCTACTTTTTAAGAGATTGTACTAACACAGATATACAAGAGGTTGCTGTAACTAAATTAGAGGAAAAAGGAAAACATTTTAAACCTCTGGAAGCCCTTTTTTGACAGTCATTTCATTGTGCTCAGCATTACTGACATAATTGAATTTCCCTTTGCATTGAGGTCTGTTTGAAATCAGATTGAGAAACTGGGGTGTGTTTCTTTCTTTTCAGTTCCATTGGGCAGATACTAGAATCACTCAACACATATATAAAATAATGTATAATAAATCAATATGTAGGGGGTTTTTCCTGACCCAAAAAAAATGTAAAGTGAATTGCAAATGTATTTCAATGGGAGATTTCAGTGTATAGGTATAGCTGTGCTCCTGATCCTACTTACAAAGGAGAAAGAAAGCACAAATCTTGTCTTTTTTCTGAGTCTAGATGGGACTTGCTCCCAGGTAACTGGGTACTGTCCAGTAGCTGGACAAGCCCACTAAGAGTGGACAACTTAGGGGGGTTGCAGACTGCCAGAAATAGTACAAATTGAGTCCACTTTTAGGGTTAGGGTTAGGGTTAGGGAATCATGGGAACTGTATTTTATTGTGGCACCAGAGCTCTCTGACAGAGAAGGCTCAATGTCTCAGAAAAAAAAACAATTCCCATGATTCCCTAGCACTAACCCTAACCCTTAAAGTGGACTCAATTTGCACTATTTCTGGCAGTCTGCAACCCCTATCTGTCCTACTTTCAAAAACTGTCCAAAAAGGATCAGCTGAAGAGAACAGTCTCTTCCTCTTGCTGAGAAAGGGGAAAGAGACAAAAAGAAGAAATGTATTTGTGCACATGAGAGAGAGAGGAATAATCTCACCCACTTTTGACTTTGACTCTCACCCACTATGTGAAGCCTTTAACAGAGTAGTAAACATCCTTACATTTTGTGCTAACTGGTGTGTTTTGGAAACAGCAGACATTGAAATTAATGTTCCTCTACAGTGGTAGGGGGTGGGCACTCTTTATATAGTAATATGTATTATTATTATTATTATTATTATTATTATTATTATTATTTATATTGTTGTGTGCCTTCAAGTCATTTACAACTTATCGCAACCCTAAGGCAAACCTATCATGGGGTTTTCTTGGCAAGGTTTGTTCAGAGAAGGTTTGCCATTGCCTTCCTCTGAGGCTGAGAGCATGTGACTTGCCCAAGGTCACTCAGTGGATTTCATGGCTGAGCAGGAAATCGCACCCTGATCTCCAGAGACATAGTCCAATGCTCAAACAACTATGCCACTCTGGCTCTCATGTATTATTTACCTTAATTCAAATATGAGATGCCAGCCCTACTCTGTTTGAGTGATCTCCTCCTGATTCCATTCAGTGGATCCCTGGATTTATACACCAAATATTGCCAGTTGCTCCATTTACACTAATGAAGCTTGGAGATACCTAGTTTGGGATGGCACAAAAGATCATGGAGTTGGAAGACACCCCATGGCCATCTATCCCAACTCCATGCCAACGCAGGAACCCACCACCATCTTCCAGGGAAGGTCTCTCCCACTGTTCTGTGCTCACTTGTCCTGTGTTGTTGTTGTTGCTCTTCTCCTTCTTCTTCCCATCAAGGCTTTGCCTTCTCTTTTCTTTTATTCATATAGTTCTTCCTTCTTTTTTTTTGCTCTGACTGCCACTTCTATTTATTTCTGTTAAAATAAGTACCTTGCTCTCCCCTCCAGACAGAGACCTCAAAAGCAGTTAATATCAGTGAAGAGCTGATGGGGACAATATTAAAATAAATAAAGATGGGAATAATATTGGGAATAATATTAAAATAAAGAGATCAAAACAACAGATAAAAACTTTATTACAAAACTAAAAACAATTCCAAAGAAATATAAGTAGAGGCGTTTTTATTAAAAATAAATCCTTCTGGAGAGGGAAAAGTGTTTAGAAGGTGACAAAACATTTGCAAGCAGGGAGACAGATTGATGTCTTGGAGCAGGGAGTTCCACATACTAGGGATAGTTGCAGAAAAGGCCCTGCCATCTGTTGTCATCAGACATGAGTGAAAATGATAGTGGCACATGCAAAGTGTTCTGCTATTTATTTATTTATTTATTTATTTATTTATAATGTTTACATCCTGTTTTATTCAAGCATAAGGACATATAATTAAATACCATAGCCAGAATCATCAAGGCCATAGTATTTCTGATTTCTGTGTATAGTTGTGAAAGCTTGAAAGTGAAAAAAGCTGTCAGGAAGAAAGTCAACTCACTTGACATGTGAGGTTGGAGGAGGGTTTGAAGAATACCATGAATAAGAGAAATGAATAGATCTTAGAGTATATCGAGACGAAACTCTCACCAGAAATGGATGATTAAACTGAGGCTGTTGTACTTTGGACAAATCATGAGACAATGTAATTCATAGGAAAATATGATAATGCTTGGTAAAGTGGAATGCAGTAGGAAAAGAAGGAGACCACACTACAAGTGGATTGATTCAGTCAAGGAAGCCATAGCCCTGAGTTTGCAGGATTGGGACTATTGGAGGTCTCTCATTCGTTGGGTCACCATAAGTCGAAGTCAAACAACAACAAATCCTTTTTTAAAGGCAGGAAAGGCTCTCAGTGTGATCTTATCAATAAAAACAAGATAAGGGGCAGTAATTCTACACTAGATTTTAGCTGGAATTTAAAAGGCGGTATCTCATAATCTGTTAGGAGGATGTGTTTCAACACCATGGATAGCTCCTTTAGCCTGAAGCAGAAGCAACACTGCACTGATGGTGAAGCCACTAGCCACTATTGTTTCTGATTCATATAAGGCAAGTTTCTAGATCCCTAACCAGTATCAGAAATAACTAAAACACCAGGACTTTTACCTATGTCTTCTCTCTTCCCCACAACTTTGATTTCACTACCTCTTCCCAGTCCCTCTGATTCCACCCCCATTTAGGTCCAAAACACGCTGCAGAAATAACCGAGTTTGAAACTGCTTTAACTGCCCTGGTTCAGTCTTAAGGAACTGAGAAGGCTCATATAAGGAGACATGGGCTATGTTGTCAACAAGGAATATATATGCCTATTTTAAAAAACAAACCTCAATTATGCAAATTCTTTACCTCTTCCTAAAGGGTCATAAAGAGAAAAATGTAGATCTTTGAGTGTTGTTGTTGCTGTTCTTGTGTGCCTTCACACACTGTTTCTGACTTATGGTGACCCTATCACAGGGTTTTCTTGGCAAGTTTCTCAGAGAGGGTTTGTCATTGCCATCCTCTGAGGCTGAGAGAGTATGACTTGCCCGAGGTCACCCAGTGGATTTATATGGTTGAGCTGGGATTCAAACCCTGTTCTCCAGAGTCATAGACCAATGCTCAAACCACTAGGCCATGCTGGTTTTCTTGAAGTTTTTAGCTGGGTTGTATTTTAACTGCATTGTATTTTAATTGATCTTGTGAGCCTCCTTGGGTCCCTTTTTGGGAGAAAGGTGGCACACAAATGAAATAAATAAATAAATAGTCTTGAGTCCGTCTTTGTGGACAAACAGTTAGCTATGCTGATCATCAATTCCAGACTGCAGGAACGGGAGCAGGCTCTATAAATGAACCATCTCCAAGGCATACAAATACTTTCAGCAATATTTGCTGCTCTACTGAAGAGTTTGTGTGTGCAGAGCTAGCAGATTTTTCTTCTCTCTTCTCTTTTCTCTATCCACAGAGCTTGTGCGTAGCTGTGCTAAGATACAAGTGTTGAAACCTCTCTCTGTGCAGGGTACCACTGCAGATGGATGGCAGGGGTCTGAAATAAATGCTGGAAAGTGTTGTAGTTCAGTAATGGAACCAATGTTTTTGCATGCAGAAAGCTCCAGACTTCCAGGTTTGGTTCCACTGTACAATTACATAATCTCCTTGCAAAGAGACGGGTGCTGGTGACAGTTTGAAAGACCTTGGCCTTGGAGAACTGCAACCAATATCAGCAAATTCTAAAAGGATCAAGTTATCTGAATTGGTGTAAGCCAGAGTTATATGCTTGGGAGAAGTATCCCAACAAAGTTTTAAAGTTTTCTATTGATTATGCTCAGTATTAAAGTACACACCAGTGGTGTGTAGAGCATGGTGTTGTTGTGTTGTTGTGCACCTTCAGGTCATTTCTCACTTATGATGACCTATCCAACCTATCACAGGGTTTTCTTGCCAGACCTTGTTCAGAGTGGGATTTGTCCTTTCCCTTTGAGACTGAGAAAGTATGACCTGCCCAAGGTCATCCATTGGGTTTCCATGGCCAAGTGGGAATTTAAACCCTAGTCTTCAAGTGCCCTGGTCCAATACTCAAACCACTACACCATTCTGGCTCCCTGTATAACATATCACTGTAACATTAATTCATGATGCAGTATTGCTTCATGATAAGTGGTTGGAAAATTGCCACCAACACTTGCCTTAAAAAATTACAAGCCACTTTCACCCAAAACTGGTACCTTCCAGGTGTACAGGACTATATCCTCCATCATCCCTAGTGGCCAGATGAGTGATAAGAGCTGCAATTCAGCACATCAGGAGGTCATTAGGTTGAAGAAAGCTGCCTAAGGCATACAAGAGATGTTAAATGCCATAGGCAATAGAACAACAACAGTAGCAGCAATAATACCACCATCATCACAATGGAACAATGGTAAAAACAGGAAATGGATATTAACCAGCACCATATCTATACTTGCCTTCTAACATAGTAGACTTCTAACATAGTGCCAGCATAGAGTAGTTTGACTGTTGGACTAGGAGTCTGGAAGATCCTGCTTAGCCATGGAAAGCCACTGCATGATTGCATTCAAATCACACTCAGCCTTACAAAAAGTCAATGGCAAACCTCCTCTGAGTAAGTCTTGACCTGAAAACCCTAGGATAGGGTCACCTTGAAGCTAAAGTTGGTTTGAAGACACATACTGTACCAACTAGAACAAACAACAAAGAATTCTAACTCAGTTATAAGCCAAGGTAAAATGGCAAGTTTTAGAGCTCAACTGAAGGCCTGCGTTGGTGATGGTTGATCGAGATAGCAGTACAAGAAAAGGATGATTGAGCACAAGAGTTTGTGTCTTGGGCATGCATACAATGTTAGGATATTGATGGGATATATAGTCAATGATGAAATGTAAAGATGTGTGTGTCTGTATTTTTTTATGATGTGAACATGCTTTTAGGCCGAACACAACAACTCAGTCCAGGTGTCCAAAGAGACAAAACAAAATGGAAACCACAAGTTGGAATAGATGGGAAAGTGTTCTTGTTTATACAGTGAGAATAATAATAAAAGTTGTTATGAGAAAGTAGATCACATGGTAAAAGATGAACAACAAGAGGTTTGGTTAACATACGTCATGTACACAACAACCAAATAACCTGAGGTTAACACCCAAGAGGGGGAGAAAGGTTGGGATGAAAAATTGTGTATCAGGCATAGAAGTCAGTCTGTTTTTGAACTTTCATAAGTATGGATTAAGTTTCTTTATTTTTGCTGAAGCTGTAGGCTGACTAACTTTTCTACAATGTAGCATTAAAGGATTTGTAGTTTTGTTCCTGTTAGCCACATCTGGCTGATGTGATGCTTTATTGGACTTTATAGTTTTTACTCTGCATATGTTTTTCTATAATAAAGCCTTCTGCTAGAAGCTTGGAGTTCTCTGCGTGGTGGTGCCTTCTCTGTCTGCTACATGTTATACTCTGCTAAATGGATTTATACACAAACCTGCTCCTCCAACATTCCAAAACATACAAAATACATAGACGAACTGTGTGGTGCAATGGCTAGGACAGTGATGGCAAATCTTTTAGGAGTCAAGTGTCCAAACTAAAAGGCCTTCCAGCACCAAGCGTGGGACTTCTACTCTCTGTGGATGGGACTTCCAGGGCAGGGCTTCTTCCCTCCAGAGATGTCTGAAGGCCTGGGGGGGGGGGGGGAAGGGAGGAGGAACAGAAGAGGAAGAGGGCCAGGAAGAAGGAAGAACTGATGCGAACCTCTTCCTCCTCCTTCCCGACCTCTGCCTGCCAGGGGAAATGGCTTCACATGCCATCTCTGGCACGCGTGCCATAAGTTTGCCATCACAGGGCTAGGAGCCTGGAAGACCAGCATGATGTAATGCAGGGGTAGGCAACCTGTCCCCTTTAAGGGCCGAGGGACTTCAACTCCCAGAATCCCAGGAGCTATTGGCCAACATGGGACTATTGGCCAACATGGCTGAGGCTTCTGGGAGCTGAAGTCCCTTGGCCCTTAAAGGGGAGAGGTTGCTTACCCCTGATGTAATGACTGGGACATGGGAGATCCAGGTTCATATCCTCCTTGTTTTGTGAAATTCACTGGGTGATATCAGGATAGTCACTCACTCTTTCAATATTGCCTACCTGACAGGGTTGTTGTGAGGTTAAAACTAGTAGAAAAAGTATTTATGACATCCTTGAGCTCACTGGAGGAAAGTCAGGATATAAATCAAACTAATAACTAAAATAATTAATGAAGAGGCCAATTGAATTGTTTGTACTAAGAGTTCCCTCCCATACTGAACTGGCCAGAAATCTAGGTGTTGCTGAGGAATAATAATTATAGTCTGAATTAGTGTTGCCAGGCTTTGAAAAGAGCAATAAAGGGCACTCAGAATTCATGGCATGCAGGCTTGACAATCAGGAAATAGCTATTAACTAGTTTGTGTTCTACCTAAATACCAAATGAAAGTATTGATTTCATCTAACACTGCCATGTATTTCTCTGTACAATTAACATATCATCCACATTCATAAATTACATGATGCACACATTTCTGCTTTTATGAAGGGACTACACCCAAAAAATACAGGATTTTTTTTTATTTTTTTGGCAGCTCATTCAATCAATATAAAAGGAAAGGCATTTCATCCCTCAAATAGGGGAGATCCTATATAATAAGGGACACTTGTCTGCCCTATAAGGGACAAGCTTTCTTTCCCTCAGATAAGGGACATCCCTTATAATACCAGACACTTGGCATCCCTAGTCTGAATCACAGGGAAGGAAACATGTCTCTCTCTTTTATCTTAAGTGGTGCCTCAGTTTCCATACAGCATGCCCTCCAACTGTCCCGATTTGGCAGGGAGAGTCCTGATTTTTCTGTCATCCCACTTTTTCAGCTGTTTTTAAAATGTCCCAGTTTCTTCTGTCTCCTCCCACTTTCCTACTTTGTCCTCTGTATACTTCAATTACTGCAAATTGAGTTCCACTTGCAAAAGTAGTTTGCACTCAACTCAGAAGAGGGGAAGAGGAGAAGAGGTAATGGAAACATGCCTTTCCCAGTAAGCTCAGGCAAAAGCAAACTGCTGCAGCCTCTCCTAGCTTGTGTGTCCTTTCTCATTAATACCTTTTGCCCTTTTGATGTTGCCACACACTGATGTTGCTTGGCCACACATTCCCAGTTTTCATCTGTGAAATGTTGGAAGGCGTGCATACAGTGATTTTTCGCTGGATTGGGGAAAACTGTGGCTGGAATCCTGGTTACTCCTAGATAGAGTAGACCCACTGAATCAATTGTTGACAGTGAGTGAGTAAATCCCATCGATTCAATGAGTCTGCTTTAGTCAAGACTAATAATAGGGCTGAGCCCCAGTGAATGCAACACATAGACTTCAGGGACAACTCAGAAAGATAGCTTAAGGAAGCATGAACTTACCTGCCCTCCATTAATCTCATAACAAGATCAGCTAATATGCTAACACTTTTAATGTCAGCATTAAGTGTGAATTTATTTATTTTTTAGTATTCTGCAACAGCTAGGCTTGCAAGCCTGTTTCATTAAAGCTCTCACACTAATTGAACTAGCTTTCCAGTTCATACATATAGAGTGATTCATTAATCACTTGTCCTCATTACACATCTGATCACTTCTCCATAATGCGTCCAAGGGGGACATTATGATGCTTTGCCTAGAGTTAAGGCATGGATTGTACAATTAGTTGAACATTGTCACCCTGATTGTTGCCAAGAGATATGCAGCTGTTTCCTGTTGTGCATTGGGTAAATCTGCTGTCACACCTCTCAATTAACAGAGGTTTGGCCACATATTCTGGGCTTCTATATACACACCTATAGCCATCCGACAACTGTAGAATCAACTTGCAGCTTGTACAAGTGAATGGCCCACAACAGATATAAGTAGAGCTTAAACAAATTAATTTTTTTGGACTAAAATTTAAAGACTACACCATGCTGGCTGGGTTGGAGTTGTCTAAAAAAGCAAGTCTGGTTTAATGGTTTGACTCTTGGACTGGGACTCTGGGAAACTAGGGTTCAAATCCCTCCTCAGTCATGGAAACCCACTGGGTGATCCTGGGCAAGTCACACTCTCTAAGCAAAGAGAAAGGCAATGGCAAACCTCCTCTGAAGAAATCTTGCCAAAAAAAACCCCATGATAGGTTTGCCCTGGAGTCTCAATAAGTAGGAAAATATTTGAAGGTACACAATACATGTAGGTATCTGCTAGGCATGATCTGTCCTCTCTAGAAAAACTACTGGAGTGGGTGGTGGAGGAGAAACTAAGAGGATTGGCAGAAATGGAGAAAAAGAGCAGGTTAAAAAAAGGGATAGACAGGAGCGAGCAGGCAGAGAGGGGAAAAGGGAAAGAAAACAAGGAGACAGAAGGAAAGAAATGGGGTTTGTATGGGGACAGGCAATATCAGAAAGAGAGAATGAGGGACAAGTGACTTATGGCAGATTACCCCCAAGAGATTGATGCCTTTGACAGAAAATAATACCAACCAGAGCACACCTGATCCCATCTGATTTCAGAAGCTAAATATGATTGGGTTTGGTCAGTTGTTGGACTGATCAGAGCCAGGAGAACAGCAGGGCAAGGATCTCTGCTGTGGCTAGGAAAGGATCCTATCCAAAACCATGGCAAGCTGCTGCTGCTGCCTGTCAGTGTTGACTATACTGGGCTAGACTTTCAAGCTATGCAATAATAGCACTGTGATTTTTAACCACCATGGCAATATCCCGTGGAATCTTTATGTTTGTAGTTGTGAGAGGAATGAGAGCTCTCTGACTGAGAATACTAAATGCTCCACTAAACTGCCAATCCCAGGAGTCCACGGGGTGAAACCAAGGCACTTAGAATGGAATCATGGTGCTATAAAGTTGTGAAGTGCACCAGGGGCGTTAATACAAGGCAACTTGCTATGTTGCTTAGTAAAATACATTTCCTTGCAGTGTTACTTTAATAGGAAGACCCTGGGCAAGTGATGGGGCAGGGGGGAAACACATCTCACCAGGAGTATATAAAAACCCACCATAGCACCCACCATCCTGCACAGATTTGAAAACCATCCTTATGCCATTCTTTCATACCCACAAAATAAAATCACACATGATAAGATGACATGCAAACATTACAAAGGGAGAGCACTCCCCTTATTGCAGCAACAGCTCTATTTGCCAAGTATGAATGATCTGGTTGCAATTTTGGAGAACTTTTCGTGAAAGCAATCAGGCCTAGTTCTCCTCACAGACTTTGTGTCTTCATTTGTATTTACAGCCAGCTTTATGTACTCTAGTTAGGAGGGCATGAGTTGCTAAATATCTAGTAAGAACTAAAAATATTCTTGTTTAACATGGCTTTTCCTCTCCCCCTGCCCTTCTCTCAAGGCTATTTCTTCTGAGAAATGACCTGATGCTGTGGCAGTTTTCTTCCCTGGCTGTGAATGCTAATTATTTTGCAAAATACCTCTCCCAGAGTTTCTACAAAAGCCTTATGATTTCAGATTCTGTTTCCAGCTATTCCTTCTATTTCTTAACTTCAGGTTGAGATGTAGATCCTACGAGGCTAAGGACGTTATCTCACGTGGGCCAGAAAGCGAAAATAAAAGTGGAAATGAGGCATTACGAAAATAAAACGAAAATAAACTTGTTTCCGCAAATGTCATTACCTTAATTGCGAATTTACAGCAAGTGCAAAGAACGTCCATACACAAGCGAAAATATCCCGTAAATGTAGTAGAAATGAGTCTCTTGCACATGCGCAGATAGATGAATGCTCGCGGGAACCATGGGTAATGATGGGGAAATGCTCCCCAATACGTATTTGGCGATCACATTTGCGGTAAATGCGGAATCACCCTCATCGCGCAATTGCATTTCCTGAAGAAACCGAAATTCAAAAGATCCCGGATCTTTCCACTTTCTGTCGGGGTTCTGTGCGACGTCGTGTGAAAACACGGGCCAATAATCCGGTATCGTTCAGGATTTTGTGTGGATTTTGTTTGGATTGGGCCCCGTGTGATAATGTCCTAAGTGTAGTGTAAGAGTTCTGTATGCAGGACTTCGCTATGGCTCTCATTTCATCAGAAAAGAACTCACTGTTGCCCTGCAATAGGCATTCCTATGGCTATTCCACACCTTCCAAAATTTCATAAATGAAAAACAGGACACATGTGACTAAACAACATCAGAATGTGATCAAGAGGGTAAAAGCTATTAATGAAGAATAACACCCAAGCTATGAGAGGTTGCAGCAGGTTGCTTTTGCCTGAGCCTACTGGGAAGGGCAAGATTCTACCTCCTGATTTCCTCTCCTCACACTTTCACTTTCAACTCATTTGCAGCAATTAAAGGACAAAGGGGAAAATGGGGAGAAGGAGAGAGAAACTTGGACATTTTAAAAGCACCTGAAAAAGTAGGTTAACTGGGGATTCATCAGAACTCTCTCTGCCAAATCAAAACAGTTGGAGGGTTGGACAGTTGAAGCATTACTTGCACAGAGGTGGTGGGGAGGAGAGGACAGCTGCTGCCAAAAATAAAAAATCGCATGCACACTCTCTCAGCCCCAGAAAAGCCATGGCAAAACCCCTGTGGAGATTTTGCCAAGGAAACTCCAAGAACAAGTAATAACAATAATCATTATCATCATGGAAACAATTGGAAGGCAGGCCCACAAACAAGGGATGTTATCACACGGGGCCTAAAGCAGAAAGAATCCATACCCAATCCCGTCCTATTGCGGTTTTTGTCCCCGTGTGTTCACACGACGTCGCACAGAACCCCGTCCCAACCCCGTCACAATGCGGCATCATCCCCGTTCTTTTGAATGCCGGTTTCTTGGGGAATTACAATTGCGTGACCAGAATGATACCGCAATAATACCGCTTTCGCCGTATGTCTGATCACGAGATACATATCGTGGAGCATTTCCCCGACATGACCCATGGTTCCCCGCGCTATTTCCCATGGATCTGTGAGAAAGCATCTTATGAAGTGTACTTCCTGTTTTGATCGGGCAGCAAGAACATCCTTGCTGGGTTCTGGAAGGGATCTTCTCACTTGTGTGTGAACGGCAGATACGGTTCCCAGGAGCGCATCTATCGCGAATTAGTTAATTGCGCAATGATGCTAGTTGCGTCTGATAGCCATTTCCATCTTGTGGGGTCTATACCGGTATAGTTCTGGATTGATTCCATACCGCTTTCTTGCCGCTTTGAGACCCGCATGTGATAACGTCCAAGCAGGGATGCATGCACACTCTCTCAGCCCCAGAAAAGCCATGATGGCAAAACCCCTGTGTAGATTTTGCCAAGAAAACCCCAAGAACAAGTAATAACAACAATAATCAATATCATCATGGCAGGGGGCGGTGGCGGCAGTGGCGGCGGCAGTAGGACCAGCCCGGGGCCGGTCCAAAGGCCTCGGGGGGGGGGCACATCCAGCCCCCAGGCCTTAGGTTGCCTACCCCTGGGCTATGGGGATGTTGCTGTTGTGTGTATGCAAGCCATTTCTGGGGTTTCTTTGCAAAAAAAATTTGGGAGGGTTTGCTATTACCATCCTCTGAAACTGAGAGAGTGTGACTCGTCCAAGATACTAGATTCGAGCCCTGGTCTCCAGAGTCATAGTCCAACACTCAAACCACTATACTATGCTGGCTCCTTATGGGGATGTAATTAGATGCTTTTCCAACCCCCTCCTCTCTCAACTAAATGAAATGGCTGTGGGGGAGGCCAAGGCAGGGCAATGGTGAGTCCTAGCAGGTTTTGTATGTTGCAAAGGGTAGAGGAAAATACCAGCCTCCTCAATGACCAAAAGAAGAGAGACAAGGTCAACTTACTCCAAAGGATTCCATCATGCGAATGTAGCCACAATGGCATCACTCTTGCACAAAGGAGTACTAAACCACACTGGCTCTCTGTGCCTGTAAATATCTAAATACATAAGGAATCTTCAGGATCCCGAATTGCCTCTTTCCACTGACACATCCACAAAATAACTCTGGAGCTGGCATGATTACAGCTCTAGCACAAGAATGTAATTCTTTGCTAATTTTCCTGTTGAAGGAAGCAATTAGTAATTTTAACAATTCAGTTCATTCTGCAAAAAAAACATTGGGACTTATTTGAGTCATAATTCTTGTGTGGGATTTTTGTACAGAAAACCACGTTTGCTGAACAGGAAATGACATTTCTGTGCAGAAATTTTATTGGTTGTGCAGAAAAATGCGGAAGACGACCTCGTCTACTGCTGTTTTCTGCACAGCATACAGATTTTACACAGAATAAACCTCAAATTGCAAAGATTTGTGTCAGTCCAGGATTTCTCTCCTCGTTGTTTCTTGACACTTGAGAAATAACATTTTTGACCATTTTTCAAACATTTCCACATATTCTTACATTCCTGTTCTGGAGCAGGTGTAATAGTGTCTTCTTCTTTAGATTAAATGGGAAATCTTGTTGTTGCTGTGTGCTTTATGGTGACCTTAAGGCAAACCTATCATGGGGTTTTCTTGGCAGGTTTTGTTCAGGGGAGGTTTGCCATTGCCTTCCCCTGAGGCTGAGAGAGTGTGACTTGCCCAAGGTCATCCAGCTTCATGGGTTTCATGGCTGAGCTGGGAATTGAACCCTGGACTCTCCAGAGTCATAATCCAACACTCAAACTATACCACGCTGGCTCTCCTTTTTTAAAACTGGCAGCCAGGCAGCAATGCAAGAGAGAGGGAAGGTAATTCTCTCTCTTGCCTTGACAACAGGGAGCCAGAAGTGCTTTGGATGTGGTAGTCCAACTGCAATGGATTTGCTCCTCTCTCCCCCCCTTCCTGGCAACAACTCTATTAAAATCCTTTACATCTCCCAATAATTCAATTTGTTATATTATCTTAGTAAGGCAGCATCTCTTCAGAGTGTCTGGACTGATCCAAGCCTTTTCATAAGTGGGTTCAATAGATTATATTTGCTGCCAGGTAAATTTCTTCTAGGTATTTATGCATATGGATGGATTTGTAGCATTGACGGCTTAGCAGTGAGCAATCTTTCTGAGCTTTAGGATGCACGTTTGTATCCACTTACCCTGGAGTAAACATCAATGAACTCAACGAGAGATGCTTTTAGGTAGACCTATGTGCACCAGGCATCCTTCTTCTTAACTTTTAGATGCCAGCAAAGACCAACCTATTCTTGCAAGCTTTTAATAGCAATTTAATTGCTTTTATGGTTTTGTTCTCTTCTCCCTCCCTTGGCAATTCTCCTCGTTCTTGCTTTTATCTGCTTTTTTTTAAGAGGAAGTGTTTGTTTTTGTTTACTATACTTAGCCACCTTGAGGCTTCAACCATATGGCAGGATACATATTTTAGAAAATACGGAGTTGTGGATCCTTAGTTGTCCTTCCATGAACAGAAAGAACATGGCTCCAATGAAGGATGCTTAGAAGAAAGGTTATTTCTTGTAAGTAAGCCACATATAATAGCATCCAAGATTGAAAACAATTTTTTGAACTTCCCAGAACTCTCTTTCAAGCTGGGTTGCTGAACAAGTACTGGAAAGGCATTGGGCAAGTCTCATTCTCTCAGCTTTTGTCATTGTGTGCCTTCAAATTATTTTCGACTCTAAGGTGTCCCTATCACAGGATTGTCTTGTAAGATTTGTTCACAAGGGGGTTGCCTTTGCCTTCCTTTGAGGCTGAGAGTGTGTGACTTACCCAAGGTCATCCAGTGGGTTTCCATAGCCAAGTGGGGATTTGAACCCTACCTTAGAGGCAGGTAATGGCAAAACTCTTCTGATTAAATCTTGCCAAGAAAACCCAATGATAGGGTCACCACAAGTCAGAGCTGACTTGCAAGTGCATAACAACAATAGTTTAAACCAGGGGTAGGCAACCTTTTTGTGCCGGGGGCTGGGTTGCTGTCCCTCAGACAATTTGGGGGACGAAGCACCAAAAATAAATAAATAAATAAATAAAGATTAAAACAATTTTAAAAAAATTTTAAAATATGCATGCACACTCTCTCAGCCCTAGAAAAGCCATGGCAAAACCCCTGTGGAGATTTTGCCAAGAAAACCCCAAGAACAAGGAATAACAACAATAATCAATATTATCATGGTGGCGGCAGGCCTTAGGTTGCCTACCCCTGGTTTAAACACCCGCATAAATATAAATTTTAGTGTGGATTTTTAAAAAAACACAATCACAAATTCAGGCAGAAACAGGACTTAAGGATGAATACATGTAAATGTGAGACAGATTAGACACAGGACCCCCATGGATACCCAAATCCATGGATGTTCGAGTCCCATTATATACAATGGCAAATGGTTTCCCTTATATAAAATAGCAAAATCAAGGTTTGCTTTTTTGGAATTTATATATTTTTGGAATATTTTGAAGCCATGGATAGTTGAATCTGTGGCTAAGGAATTTGTAGATATGGAGGACTGACTGTGTTCATGGTATTTATATTTGTGGCCATGAGATCTCATTGAAAAATTGCCAGGTCTTGGATGCACAGTTGGGAGCTCAGTGGTGGAAGGAAGAGAATAGGCTGGAATATCAAATGTGCTATCAAAACGATCCTTTGCAACCCCCAGCTGAGTTTCTTCCATCATCCAGTATCTCACCACAGAGAAAGCTTTCCATTTCCCCCCTTTTAGAGAGATGCACATCTGAGGCAAAGGGGAGTGGATGAGGAATAAGACCTCTACAATTTCTTTTCCAGAGCAAACTTAACAGCTGGAGGAAAGTATTTACCGAATTGCACTGAAAGGCATGCAGCCTTTGCATTATTTATTATGAGCTACTGATAAGTCTAAGATGCAGGATGCCTCAGGCCATGAATTAGTGATGTTATAAAATAACCTCCCCAAAAAACCTTTTAGGAACTACAGCGGATAGGTAAGAGCTCCCGATCATATTCCATAACTTCTCTTGGTTTATTTTGGACCCAGATTGAAGATAAGCATCATAAATAAATAAACTAAAATGAAGAAAGATGAAATGTATGTGCTGGGGGGTAGAGATGGGTCTCCTATGGCCCAATTAAACATGTAATAATTCCACAGACACCCAGTATAAAAGGCTGGGAAATTTACTGGAAACCAAACAGTGGATTCTCAGGGCTCCAACCCATCAAAAGCTCAACTAGGGAAAAGAAGATTGGAAAGTGAAAGTAGATAAAACCAACTACTTTGCTACTTAGAGGATGTCTCCTGCACACATTGCCATGGGTCATCATCAAATTCAGGGTTGTTTTTTTTTCACAAGAAGTGCTTCCCATGACCCTAGTACAGAGCTTTTCCAATCTGCATATCTTATGTCCTGCAAGACCCAAAAAATTGGATTCCAACATGATAGAAACAAAAAGCCCACTTTTTCCAAGTACAACATTGAATTATTTACAAGCATGGTTTTACCATATTTATCACTTTTGATGGGTTTTATGGACATAAAAATGCAGTTATATAGTTAGAAGAAAACAAAAAGAAAGATAAACCAGTCTTCCATTATGATTGTAAATTATGACACATAATTTTTAATGCTAAGGTAACTATAAAGCATAAAGAATATAAATGAAAAAATGCAGTAATGTTACTGGGATAATTTCTTATCACTATAACTAAAAATGCCTGTATCTCAGTTAGAGTACTACTGAGGGAGGAAAACTGACCTTGTATTTCATCTTAAAACCAATGTGATATGGTGGTTTGCATGTCAGATGAGCACTCTGAGACACCAGGGTTCAAATCCCTGCTCAGCCATGGAAGCTATTGAAAGATCCAACAGAAAAGGGATATATTTTCCTTGTTTACCTCCTGTTTAGGTCATCTAGTAGGGCAGGGTGAACAACACCCAGGCCACAATGTACATCTAGCCCCGAAGAGTCCAAGTCTCTGAAGCTGTGCTTCAGAAATTTGGTGGTGAGTCACAACGTTGTATTTTAGCCTTGGACAAAACATTCACTCAGCCTTAGAGGAAGGTAGTGGCAAATCTTCTCTCAATAAGTCTTGCTAAGTAAACCCTATGTCAACAAAAATCAGAGTTGACTTGAAGGCATATGACAACATCCTAACGCTATCTCAGTGGGTGCCAAATCCACTGCCAAATTTCAGCAGCAAATCAGTGAAATCCCTTAAAACATGCAGGTAGGTCTTATTTTCGGAAGGGTTTTTCCAAGTTTACAACAATTGTCAGTAGCAAACCACAAACACTGCTGGTAAAGCAAGCATTTTCTACTTGGTTTAATGGACTTACAGAGCTTTGCTCCTAAAATACAACATTGTGACTCACCACCAAATTTCAGAAGCACAGCTTCAGAGACTTGGAGTCTTTGGGACATTGGACATTGTGGCCTGGATGTTGTTCACTCTGCCCTACTAGATTACCTAAACAGGAGGTAAACAAGGGAAATATATCCCTTTTCTGTTGGATCTTTCAATGGCTTCTGATACCACCGGCCACATTATCCTTTCGGTTAACCTTGGTGGGATGAGGCTGGAAAAAACTATTTGTGATGGCTTTAATCCCTTCCTCTGGGTACATATCAGAAGATGATGCTAGGAGAATCATGCTTGACCTCTTGGCCTTTAGACTATGGGATCCCATAAGGTGGCCCTGTGATTTTTAATGTCTACTTGAAATTTCTGGGAGACAGTGGGGGAGTGCAAACCGCAACAGGTGACACCCTAAAAGGGAGGGTGACACAACTGTTGCTCAAACAGCTGTATATTGGCAGAAATATTGTGGCATTTGCCTATATCTCTTTAAGAGATGGTGGGAGTGAGGTGAAGTTCACTGGGAGAAGAAAGGAGGGCCCCCAGAATTTTTTAAAATTAAAATTTCAAATGTCAAAATGTTAATTTTTTAAAAAAAAAATAAGAATGATTTCTTTTTTTAAAAAAAAAAACTATTCTTTTTTAAAAAATCTTTAAAAACATTACATTTTAACCAAATCTTCACTATGCATATGTAAATACATTTAGGTTATGCATATGATATTGTCATTTGAAAGTATAATTTTGATTTTGCTAGTTGTTTATGTCACAACTATTAGCATTACATTCAGTGGTATATGGGAATTATGATTTACAAGTAACATTAGTGCAAAAAAACATTACTAAGGATTCTGTATAGTATGAAATGGGAGGAGGTCAATGGAGGGGGTGACCCCATGTGTTCCCGACCAGGTGACACCAACCCTAGGGACACCACTGCTGGGAGAGACCATCCAGGAATGGGGCATGTCTTTTCACCAGTATGCTTATGATATTTAGCTTCATTTCTTCTTTTTATCCTATGCTAGGGGTTTGATGGTGGTTCTGAGTGATTACTTGGTAATGGAGTGGATGGACTGGAAGAGAATGGAGAATCCAGTAGAGAAATGTATGAGAATGATGAAACTTTAAATTGGAGAACATGAAATAACATGTTATGCAGAAATGTTGTTATGTTATAGGGTGATAGCCCAGTCTGTTTGCGAAGAAGCTGCATTTACTTAAAACATCAGGTTTGTAACTTGAGAGCAAGACCATGTTAGCAATCATAGAAGTGGTGCAAATGCTCTAGGACAGGGGTAGGCAACCTTTCCTCTTTAAGGGCTGAGGGACTTCATCTCCCAGAATCCCGGAAGCTATTGGTCAACATGGGACTATTGACCAACATGGCTGAGGCTTCTGGGAGCTGAAGTCCCTCGGCCCTTAAAGGGGAAAGGTTGCCTGCCCCTGCTCTAGGACATCCGTGTCTGGGGCTCAGTGTTGCTGTTACACACAATTACTGCACTGGTTTCTATTTTAACTTTTAAATCTGCTGTTGTATGCACAGTTAGTTGAGTTACTGAGCAAAAATGCATGGGATAAGGCTGCATCACTGAAGTTGTAGGGCTGAAAATCTGCTTGCATAAGAGGCTGCTTGTGTGGCTGTCTGTTATACTTTGTATATTGCATTTCTCCGACCCTTCTCACATCATTCATTAATATCCTTAGCTTCTATACAATGCCTCCTAGAATAGTTCACACAAGCAGAAAAAAGGGTCCCTATTTTTGGAACTGCCTCAGGGCCTCAACCACCTTAGTCCAGGCCCCTTTCGCTCTACACGGCTATATGCAAAGGGATCTTGCAGCAGCTTGGAGACCAACTAAAAGAAAGAAGTTGGTAGCATGAGCTCTTGTAGGCTTAAGCCTACTTCCTCAGATGCGTGTTTAGAGTGGAGAATCCAGAGACTGACCTATACAAGCTGGCTGTGTGTGAGAATGTCAATTCAAATTCAAAACCTTGTGAGTGTGGAGATGAGATGACAAGTTCAGTTTTAATGATGGACGGGACACACACACACACACACACACACAAAGGAATACTATAGTATTATGAGTCTACTTCAGCTACAATGGCTTTGTCCTACAGAGTCCTGAGGTTTGCTTGAGGCACTAGAGCTCTTTGGCTGAGAATTCTAAATACTCTTCCCTAAATTGCCAATCCCATGATTCCATCCTATGGAGTTAAAGTGGAACCATAGTGCTATAATGATGTGGTGTGAAAGGGTGCCTGGTTGTGCTAGATGACCATGCATTGGTTGTGGCCAGGGGTGCTTTCACCCAAATTCAGCTGGTGCACCAGGCTGCATTCTTTCCTAGTACCGATGGACCCAACCATGGACCTATACACAATATATCTCAACTGGACGACTGCAATACATGGGTCTGTCCATGTGAGACTCTATACATCAATTAATGCAGAATGTTGCTGCTATAATTTTGACTGGGGTCATGAACGGGGATCATATGACCAGTACACCATACTGGAAGGACTGCGTCTTCCCATATGAACCTGCTGGTACTTTAAAACCAACTGTTGCATCTGCTTTGTCTCTGTTCTTACCTTCAGAGGCATAGTGGATGAGCAGTACATGACATTATTTCCTCGGTGGTAATGCTCTGTAGATGGATCTTCCTGCCCAAAGAGTTGAAGACTTTTCTCTTGAAACCAGTATTAAACTCTTGTTGTTGCTTAATTCTGTGGATGGTTAGATCTGGCTGACCTAAATAACCTAAAGGCACTAGATCCAGTTTGACCTTGGGAGCTAAGCAGGGTTAGCTCTGATTAACACTTGGATGGTAGACCACCAATGAATACCAGATACTGTAAGCTGTATTTCAGAGGAAGAAACTGTCCTAAGGAAACCCTATGAAGTCTGTAGGGTTGCCATAAGTTGACAGGCGACTTGAAAGCAAATACACATATAAACATACAGAGTGCAGTTCAGTTGAAGGTAGGGAAAACATGGAGATTGGTTTGCCTAAAGGTGTGTAAAGGAGTTAGTCTGTTACTATAGTTTATTACATTTATGAGCCTAAATCCGATGGGCTAAATCCAACTAGCATGTCAACAGGCAACATGCACACACACAGTTTTGGCTCTCTGTGGGACTTTTGAAGGCACACAACAGCAACAACAGTTTGAATCTGTGTTACTTTTTTCAATTTTTAATAATGATTGGCTATTGTTTATATATTTTTCAGCTTTGGTTAAGCAACTTTGAGAAAAGAGGGATGCACATTCTTTAAATAAGTAGGAAACCACTTTTGAGTCACCGTTGAGTAGCAGCAGATCTGCAACGCATTGTGTATACACACATATTGCTGATGACCCTGCCAGAGATATTTTGAAAGCTTTAATATTATTAAATTGCTATTAAATTTCCCTAAATTTCAGAAATCACATTTGCATTCTATTGCAACAAATTGTAACAAAATTTTAAAGCATTACATCAATGACAGTAAGAATAACCCCATTTACTTATTACCTTTCTCCGTGCGCCACTTAGTAATTCATTCTACAGCAAAGACAAAGAAGAAAAGAAAAGAATGGAGTAAAACCAGCAAATCAACAAATTGGCACATCCTAATTTCTTTTAAAATGTAACTACTTCAGAATAAGGACCAGTGTTCTGCAGTTGTTTGAGTGGTAGACTAGAGACTTTGGCAGACCAGGGTTCAAATGCCTGTTCAGCCATGGAAAGCCACTAGGTGACCTTAGGCATGTCACACCCTCACAGCCTTAAAGAAAATCTCAGCCACCTTTGTCACTAAGGGCCTTTGCAGACTGCTAGAAATAGTGCAAATTGAGTCCACTTTAAGAGTTAGGGTTAGGGTTAGGGAATCATGGGAATTGTATTTTATTGTGGTACCAGAGCTCTCTGACAGAGAAGGCTCAATGTCTCAGAAAAAAAACAGTTCCCATAATTCCCTAGCACTAACCCTAATCCTTAAAGTGGACTCAATTTGCAGTATTTCTGGCAGTCTGCAAAGGCCCTAAGTCTTGTGAAGGGAACCCTGTGAAAGGGTTACCACCAGTTCTTCCACACTGCAGAAATAAAGCAGTCTGTCACCATTTTAACTGTCATTGGTTCCATCTTGCGGGATCCTGTGATTTGTAGTTTGGTGCAGCATTCAGTCTGGTCTGCCAGAGACCCCTGGTGCCTCACTAAACTACAAATTCCAGGATTCTGTAGGATAGAGTTCTGGCAGTTAGTGGTGTCAAACTGCTTTATTTCTGCAATATACACCACATACGTCAGAGATGACTTGAAGGCAGATACCAACAGCGAATCTCTTTCAACCAAAATACTGATATTTATCATCCTGTACAAATACTGGGATAATCACATTGATTAATTAATTTGTCCATTCAGCACAACTGTATACCCCAGAAATTGCTCCCAGTCAAAAAGGACTTCATCTGCACTGCAGAAATAATCCAGGTTGAAACTACTTTAACTCTCATGGCCCAATGCAGTGGAATTTTCAGAATTGTAGTTTCTTGTGGCACAAAGGCTCTCCAACAGAATGTCTCACAAAACTAAAATTCCCAGAATTCCATAGCACTGAGCCATGGTGGTCGAAGTGGTATCAACCTGGATTATTTCTGCAGTGCAGATGCAGTCAAGATTAATTTTTTTGGACTAAAACTCTCAGATTCTTTTAGCTACTGGCTAAAGTGGTAGTGTGTTTGGGAAGGTTCTAGTTGAAAACAAGCAATTTTCCCCATGCTCTGCTGCCATGCTACTGCCATCTTCTACACTCAGGACTGTTGAATCGGTCTCTGACTCTTTTATTTTTCTACTGTCCAGCCCCCAACTCCTTCACAAATGGGAAGTGTATACAGTGAGCCCTTGACATCTCCATGCAAGACACACGCACCCCACCGCATAGATACCAAAATCAGGAAATGCTGAATTCCCTTTATATGTAATAAGATAGTACAATGGCATCCCTTATATAAAATGGCACAATCAAGGATTGCCTTTTGGATTTTTTTAAAAAAATATATTCAAGCTCCAAATGATTGAATTTGTAGGTGCAGAATCTGTGGATACAGAGGGCCGACTGTATTAAATAGTAATAGCAATCTAACTGTAATAAAATGGTAGCACAAAGCATTTCATCACCATGTGAATTATCAGGCTACAAGATTGAGAGAACATAAAATATTTTTATTTGATTAAAAATCCAAAACAATTTTTTACCTAATTTCCTATGCAAGTAAATATGCAGCCAACTGGGCATTTAATGATTTATTTATTTTTTTACAAAAAGCAAAGCAAAGCAGCTTCATTTATATACTGCTTCATATCGCGCTACGGGATGGCTAAGCAGTTTACAACTGTAAGCTCATTGCCCCCCAACAGTTGGGTACTCATTTTAGCGACCTCGGAAATGTAAGCATAAAATGATATATTTATAACATTATAAGTCTTTATTTTGAAGCCGGAGTCGATGCCCAGTATATTTCTACTGACTCTGACTCTGCGCAAAATGACTTCCAACTCCACAACTCTGACTCCACCAGTGTAGTTTCACCAGACAATAGGATTTTGGCCATTGCTCCTTAAACTGTGGATGATGGGAGTTCAATTTGCTGCCCTGCCTTAGGCAACAGTATGTGTTGGGCTGGCTGCGTCCACTAACAACCCACAGACTGGGTTCCAGTCTGCTAAGGCCAGACATTGTTCTTTGAACTGTGTTTCTCTCTTGTTAAGAAATTTTTACTTGGTTTCCTCTCCCTCCTGTTGACATTTGAGGGCCTCTGGGAGGCTACCCAGTTCTCTCGACTTTGAACTCTCGCCCAATGTTCAAACATCGCAGTTGCTTTTTCTGGGATGCTGCAGAGATCACAGGAATCTATGTACACTTAAAGTAGGGATGATGTAAAACACAGTTTTCCCCCCCAAAATTATTATTATTTGTTTTGCCTGAATATTTTGTGAACCTTTGCGGCCCAAAGTACACACAAAGAATTGATATGGGACAAGTCAAATCCTGCTTCTCTTCTCTCTTGTTGTTACTGTTGTTATTGTTATTGTGTGCCTTCAAGTTATTTCTGATTTATGGTGACCCTATCATGCAGTTTTCTTGGCAAGATTTATTCAGAGGATGTTTGCCATTGCCTTCCCCTGAGGTTGAGAGCATGTGACTTGCCCAAGGTCACTCAATGGGTTTCATGGCTGAGCTGGGAATCAAACCATGGTCTCCAGAGTCATACTCCAATGCTCAAACCACTACACAACACTGGCTCTCCTTGTCTCTTTTCTTTTCCTTCTCTCTTGTTGTTGTGGTTAGCTACCCTTGAGTCAGTTCTGACTCATGGTGACCCTGTGGATGAGACATCTCCAAGAATCCCTGTCTTCCATTGCCTTGCCCAGATCCTGCAAGCCCTTGCCCATACCCCCCCTGATTGAGTCTATCCATCTGGTTTGTGGTCTTCCTCTCTTTCTTCTACTCTCTACCTTTCCTACCATTATTGTTTTTTCTAGTGATCTGTGCTTTCTCATTAGGAGGCCAAAGGAGAGTCTCAACTTGATCATCTTTACTTCCAAGAAAAGTCCTGGTCTGATCTGTTCAAGAACCCATTTGTTTGTCTTCTTGGCTGTCCATGGTATCCAAGTACTCTTCTCCAGCACCACATGAGTTGATTTTCTTTCTGTCTGCTTCCTTCACTGTCCAGCTCCCGTACATGCAAATTGGGAATACAATGGCCTAGACAAATCTGACTTTAGTGCTCAGTTGTATGTCTTTGCCCTTTAGGAAAAACAAACATCATACTAGCATTCCTACATTCTCTCTGCATTCACCTCATTGGCTGCCATTACTGAGTTATAGTCCTTGCCTGCTCCACTGTTTAGTGAGCATCTTGTTTTCTGTTTAACATTTGAAGTAGAGGCTATGCACTGTACCTTTACCACACTGGAAATTTTGCCAGATTTTTTTGGGGGGTGTGACGAGGAAGGGTGTAAGAGTCAAACACAAGAGTTCTACAGTCCAATTTATTTGAGTCCAGGGAGCTGGATCCCACACAGATCCAGACTGCCAGGTGCCATCCCTAGCTGGATGGGGAATTGCACATGTATACAAGTCTTGCAAACATGATTCCAGTTACTGGGGTGTGTGGGAGGGGGATGTTCTTGTAATGTTGCCCTATTGTTGTTGCATGCCCTCAAGTCATTTCCGACTTATGGCATCCCTAAGGCAAATCTATCATGGGGGTTTTCTTGGAAAGATTTGTTCAGAAGAGGTTTGCCATTGTCTTCCCCTGAGGTTGAGACACTGTGATTTGCCCAAGTGGGTTTCTATTACCGAGCCAGGAATTGAACCCTGGTCTCCAGAGTGATTGTCCAACACTCCAACCACTACGCCATGCTGGCTCTTGTCCTACTTGTCGGCTTTCCATTTGCAATGGGTTGGCCACCATGTGAACTTGATAATGGGCAAGATAGGCTTGATAGGCTTAATCTATCAGGATTCTTTTCATGTCGTAACTTATTCAGATTTTTACATCCCTTTCCTGAAAGTTTTTCATCGTAGTGAACAACCTATACTGGTATTTACATTGCCATAATGATTGCAAACTAAGGAAAAGCCATCTCCTGATTTGAGACAGACTTTTCCAAAATGCCTCCAGGTGGGCTCCTGCTTCTTCCGTAGACACACTCCCAGCTGTGCGTGGCCATTTATAATTTCCCACAGTGCCCCCAGGTTGTATTGTACTGAGGCATTGTGGGAAAATTTAAATGGGAGATGTGTCTGGTCAACTCATTACACTGGGACATTGTGAAAAATTTGAAATGGTGCCTCACAGCTGAAGCATCCATTGAAGAGCTGTTGGACCGTGTAATAGATTGCCTTGGAAAGTGGGAGACTAACTTTTGATGCAGGATTTCAGAGGTAGAATGGGCTTCTATTAGAGATACGTTAGTTGTGGATTTCCTGAATGGGGCTGGAGCAGATGTCCCTTAGGGTTCCCTCCAATGGTACAGTTCAATGACTCTATGGATGTATCCACACTGCACAATTAAAGCAGGCTGATGCCACGTTAACTGTCATGGGTCCATCCTGTGGAATTTTTGGATTTGTAGTTTAGTGAGTTATTCTGCCTGGTCTGTCAGAGAGATCCAATGCCTCATCAAACTAGAAATCCCAGGATTCCACAGGATAGAGCCAAGGCAGTTAAAGTGATGTCAAACTGTTTTAATTCTGCAGTATGGATACACCCTATGACTTAGCTGGGGCCTACTAGAAGTCATGTTGCCAAGGGTCCACTCAAACCATGGAATGGCCTTTCCTTGGTCCATAATCATTTATGCAGTATGTGGTAAATATATCCTTGCAGGAAATGAATACAAATTAACAGTACACTAAAATTAATTCAGAGCAGACAACTCTTTTAGCATAATGGGTCAGACATTCTTGACCTAATATTTTATATCTACTCCTATGAACTCTACAGTGCTCTATTTCCTGCTCAGCTCTGCTATATTGTGCGGAGTAAATGCAACATTAATCTGCTAAGTTAATGCATATGGTTAAAGGGACAAAGCTGAGCAAACATAATTTCCTCCCCCCTGTGCCCTCCCCCCAAATCCTGAGCATGCAAAGGCCTCGCCAAAAATGCATTTAAAAATCTGAGGTTCTTTGAAACAGGGACAGGCAGGGTGGAACATCATCATTTTACAAGCCTGTTATTTGCATCCAATAAAAAACCATTATCCCTGAAAATTCCAGAAAGTGCTGCAATTGAGGTTTTGGGTCAGAGTTTTAGTGGACTGTGTGCAATTGCTGAAGTAATATGTATGGTTGCCAACAGGCACACAGCCTTCTAATTTCAGATGCAATAGAAGATATTTGGAGTAACCTGGCTGAGGATTTCAGTTTGTCTATTTGCTGTCTGGCTCCTGGAAGAATCAGTTTGGAGGGTGGATTCTATCCTCAGGCCCCTTTCCCTTTCAATAATAATAATAACAATAATAACAATAATAATAATTTTTATTTATATTCCACCCCTCTGCCACGCAATTGGGGCGGCGTACAACACATTAAAACATGACAATAAATTAAAATCAATCCAAATCCCATACCATATTCCCACACCCACCCACCCCTTAAAAATAAATTAAACTGAAACAGATTAAAATAACAATTGTTAAATATATAATACAAATACAGTAAATTTTTCAGTACAGAAATACAGAGCGGTGTTAATCAAGGCGGTAAAAGGGCGATGGTCAGATCTTGTCTTCTGGGCTGGGATGTTATTCAGGGAAGGCCTGCTGGAAAAGGTCCATCTTAACTGCTTTTTCAAAGCTGTCTAGAGTGGTAATAAGATGGATCTCGTGCGGCAGGCCATTCCATAATCTGGGGGCGGAGGCAGAGAAGGCCCTCTGGGAAGTCACCGACAGCCTAGTTCTCATAGGTTATAACAGGTTTCTTCCAGAGGACCGGAGTGCGCGGGGAGGATCGTATGGAAGGAGGCGGTCCCGGAGATAGGTTGGACCCAAGCCATGTACGGCTTTAAAGGTCATAACCAACACCTTGTACTGTGCCCGGAAACTAATGGGCAGCCAGTGGAGAGATTTCAGCACAGGTGTAATGTGCTCTCTCCTGGATATTCCAGTAACTAGTCTGGCTGCCATATTTTGAACTAATTGAAGTTTCCGAGTTAAGCACAAGGGTAGCCCCATGTAGAGCGCATTACAGAAATCAAGATGGGAGGTTACCAGAGCATGTACCACAGTTTCGAGATCCCTACCTTCCAGGAAAGGGCGCAGCTGGCGTATCAGCCGAAGCTGATAACAGCACTCCTGACCGTCGCATTCACCTGATTTGTCATGTGAAGCGACGAATCTAGTAGTACCCCCAGACTGCGAACACAGTCCTTGGAGGATAGTGTGACTCCATCCAGGACTGGGAGTTGTATTCCCAAGTCTGGTTTCGGGCGCACAACTGTTAGTACCTCCATTTTGTCTGGATTCAGTCTCAATCTGTTTTTCCTCATCCAGTCCATTACCTCTTTAAGACAGTCGTTGAGAAGAGAGAGGCCATCATGGAGAAATATATCCATGCCTCCGAATGATTTCTCCCAGTGGCTTCAAATGGATGTTAAATAGCATCGGGGACAGGATGGCGCCACTCTGGGGCATTGTGGGAAATTTAAATAACGATTGGCCCTTGTTAAACCCATATGTGCCTTCAAGTCATATCCAGCTGATGGCAACCCTATCATAAGGTTTTCTTGGCAAGATCTGAGGTCGAGAGAACATGACTTGCCCAAGGTCACCCAGTGGATTCAAACCCTGATCTCCCACAGTCCCAGTCACTCAAACCACTGCACCATGCTGGCTCCCCATTCACACTTGGTTTTCTCAAAGATTTTTTTAAATGTATTTGTACATGTACAGCTTGGTCTTCTTTAACTGAGGACTCCGAGTAGCATTTAAATCAGTCCTTGCTGAGGATGCTGCCACATGACTGACTATTTATTTTCATTACCTTATCTGTGAATTTTATGATCTTTTAGCAACCACAATATATTTTGAGCCATTTTTTGCATACTATGAAGTTGGGACATGACAGCTGACCTAGGAATAGAGCTTGAAAAAGTTACTTTTTTGGATTCTCAGAATGATAATTGACCATGCCAGATTAAGCATTCCTGGAGCTGTAGTTCAAGGCTAGAATCCTGCTGGTAACTATTCTTATGCTGGCCATTGCATTTTTTAAAAGAAACTTGTGCAAGGATTGTACACTGATTATTGTACAAGTGGAGTTCTGCTAGTATAATCATCACACAAGGCATTGTGTAAACGTATACAGTAAGACATTTTGAGTGGGAGCCTATTGACTTTTGCAAAATGATGGCAAGCATCAGCATGAATTGAGTTGTGTGATACATTGCTCAATGGTGCAAGTAACATAAGGTATTCTGGTGTAATTCTGTGTTACAGAAGCCCTTTATTGGTTCTTGGTCTGTAAAGGCAACTTCTTCTGCTTATATTTTAAAATATGAGAATCTCTCCTTACGACCCAGCTGAAATGTGGGGTATTGTAGTAATAATCTTGCACCATTGTAAGTAAAGCATTAAGCAAATGGATCTAGTCCAGTGGTTCCCAACTTTTGGTCTGCCATTGGTTTGGGACTTGAGCTCCCAGAAGCCCCAGCCAACTTGGCCAATAGTCAGGGATTATAGGAGCTGAAGTCCAAAACATCTGAAGGACCAAAGGTTGGGAACTACTGGTCCAGTTCATTCAGTGGTGGTGTCAGTCAGGTGCAGTCCTAACAAAACAATTCTGTGCATGCTTACAAGGAAGTATGTCCCACTCAACTTAAAGATAGCAAATATGCTTAGGGATGCATTGTAAATTTCTTAAAGCAATATGCACAGAGTACAAGGCTTTCACAAATAAAAAAATAGCAATGCATTTTCTGTAGCACTGCACTAGTGACTGAGCTCATCCCACCAACCTTTTTACTGTACTAGAAAGTAAATCTCAGCTTATGTCATTGCTGCATGCAAGTATGAGTAAATTTAGTGATTTTTTTTTCTTGGTTCTGTGAGAATGAGTATTCCTGCATACTTTTCAGCCAGCATTCCTACTTTTGGACTTTGTTCAGGAAAATTTATTGGTACAAAAATACACAAGGCTTTGGGCATAAAATGTGATCTTGGGCAGATGACATATTTTAGGTATAAAAAGCAGTTTATGTAAATATGCTCATCTCTGTGCAAAAATAGCACTTTTTGTTCAGGAAACCTGTTGCCTGTACCAAGAAGCCTGTTGGGTGGTGATTTATTTGTGGTTGTGGGGTTTAAAAAAGTATTTTTATGCAAATGAACAAAATACTGAAATGCAAAGAATCTTGCCACAGATCCCTTCTTCCTCAGCAAGGTGCCTTGTCTGCTAAGACATTCTTTTTTTTTTTTTTTTTTTTTTTTTTTTTTTCATCAGGGATATTATCCAGTATTTTTCACATTACTACTGGAAATCAGATTTGCATGCACTGGGTTGTTATTGAGTGTTCCTTTGATAATAACAACATTGATGATAAAGGAGATATATATAATTCCATTAGTGATGATAGAGGGAAAGACAAGAAAGAATGGTTGTGAAAGGACTAAGTTTGAACAAACACAGCTAAAGGCTTAGTTTGGGATGAGTACAGAAGGTGAGGTCAGAGGTACCAAAAGTGGATTTGGATAGATAGTTTATAAGATGAAGGAGAGAATACACCTTATTAGAGAGAATCTGCAAAGGAATCTTGTAGCACCTTTTGAGTCTAGCTGTGCAAAAGAATCTGTAGCATAAGCTTTCATACACTTGTCTACTTCTTCTGATACATGGGGTACCCAGAAAGGACCTTTATCATCAGAATGCATGAATAGCCATAAAAAGGCAAAACTTGTGGTGATGAGGTGAGAACTTCAGTTTTAGATGAAGAACAAAGAGAGGAGGAAAGATGTTGCCTAAGGCCAGGATGGGTAGATGATACAAATGATAGAATTTTGGAATGTGGTGTGTGCAAGTTGGGAACCAAAAATAAGATGTAATAAATTGGCCAAGAGCATCCTCATGAGGCTGGGGTGTTAACCAGTCTTACAATATGTGTAGTGAGTATGTATAAAAGAGAGTTACAGAAACAAGGAGGAACAAGGAAAAAAGTAGCATAGATGTTTATGAGAACAAGAGATTTGGGGTTATGAATGCTTGAGCACCTCCTTGTCCACTCCAAAAGGTGTTCACACATTTATGCATACTACTCCTTTGGCCGGCATCCATAGTTTTTGTGGGGTTTTTCGGGCTGTGTGGCCATGTTCTAGAAGAGTTTCTTTCTGACGTTTCACCAGCATCTGTGGCTAGCATCTTCAGAGAAAAAAGTTTTCTCTGAAGATGCTAGCCACAGATGCTGGCGAAACGTCAGAAAGAAACTCTTCTAGAATATGGCCACACAGCCCGAAAAAACCCACAAAAACTATGTTGGACTATAACTCCCAGAATAGATTGTTGATGGTTTTTGGGAACTGCAGTCCACCAGGCCGAGGAAGAATGTCAAGGGTAATACTTGAAAGGAGACTCAGGAGTTTGCATTGAATGCAAAAAGTGATGGAAGCTAAGAAAGGAACTATTCCATGATCACAATCACAAAACCAAACTGCAAATGTTAGGAATGTTGGCATTGAACTTTCTAAGGAAATACCATTCTGGGTCTGTTCAGGAAAGCTTGTACAACACCATTAACCTAATAGTTTTATCACTGCACCCACTTCTTTCCTGGCATTTAGACAAAATGGAAGCAGGGCATCCCTGTACAAATTGAGAGGGTGCCTCTGAACCCCATGCATCCTCCAGCAGGGTATTTGTTGTGCCAGGAAGCTGATGTGCTGCTTCCAGCATGGCAGACACCCCTTGATTTATGCCCCAGTTGCCTACTCTACTTGTATGGTAATGCCAGCCCTGTTAATTACATACTTGGTACAAACTGAAAAGGTGCACACAGTCTGCATTAGTCACTTGGAGTCAGAGGAGATGGGCCTGAGTGGGCTGGATATTGACATTTCTGCAATTTGCACAATAAAGTTTAACAGTTTACATCTATTCTACAGTTTCATCAATGTTTTCAATGTTTTCAATCAACCTGCTCTGTTGATTGGTACTTGTGCATGCATTGATTCTTTCTTTCTTTTCTCTCTCTGTTTCTCTCTCTCGCAAGCATGCAAACGCAAAGAACAAGAACCAAATAAAGACAGGAACAACTCCCAGAAGAAATCTCGTCTGGTTTTCACCGATCTCCAGCGCAGAACACTTTTTGCCATCTTCAAAGAGAACAAACGTCCATCCAAAGAAATGCAGATCACCATCTCTCAACAGCTGGGCTTGGAACTTACCACTGTCAGTAACTTCTTCATGAATGCTAGGAGGCGGAGTCTTGAGAAATGGCAGGATGATTTGAGCACCGGGGGATCTTCCACAACCTCCAGCACTTGTACCAAAGCATGATCAAAGAACAGAATCTAAATTGGGCACAACTCAACTAAAGATATATGAAAAGGAATGGATTCTTAATGGGGCCCTTCACTGGTGATTTGAAAGCACAATCCTCTTAAACAGTAACGCCAATTTATAACATGGGACATTTAATTTAATTTAAAAGACTATTAGGTTTGAGGGGGGGTTAATGAGCAGGTCAACAATACACTCAAGGCAGACTAAGCATGTCTGAAATAGAAGTAAGTCATTCATGACCCAAATTCATCCAGGGCCAGCATGACAGAGCCAAGCAGAACTGTAAGAAAATTATTCATTTTGAGGTCAAAGGGATCTGCCAACAAAATGGCACCCAGCTTAGCAGATTATTTACAAATGAAATCAAAACATGTCTGACCTAATTTGTTTTCAGGATGCTTAGATTCTCCACACTATTATACCAAAACTCACAAACATTGAAACACACAGGTTCTGAGCACAAATTTTAACTAGACCTAAGAACATAGGGTTTTTGTTTTAGAAACTCAGGCATTGTTACGTTCAACTTTTTCAGTATGATCTGACTTAACATGTTTGGCTTTATAAAAAAAAAAATTGTCTATGAACATATGGTCTTGGATCAGTACAATTTGGTTCCCTTGAACCCAAACAATCAAGCACAAAGACAACAGATTTAGAAAACAGGACCAGCTCTGGACTCTTTGCCTGTTCTTACAAGACGTGCTCGGAGTTAGGGGGTGTTAGTGAACATGTTGGTTTCAAGCACACTTTTGCAGGTCACAATTTCTCTTTGTACATAGTGCTGATACACACTCAGGAAGCCAGTCATAATGTTACCACACATAGAGCAAATGCAACACTTCTACAGCTCTAGATTTTTTAAAAAAGAAAATCATTAATAAGTCTTTATTACTTATGAGCCATCTAAATTCACCATGTCATCATCATTATCCTAGGGATGCTCTTTTCTTTGTCACATCAATTCCGTATTCAAGTTAGTTGGTGTTTTCAGGCAGGAGAATAAAGCAAATGCCTTGGAGATGTCTCTCACTGACCACTGGAGCACTTAGTTAAATATGCTCTCCCAGTCTTCTTCCATGGACAAAACCATCACCACCTCTCACTTCATCTAAGTATGCAACACACCAAAGATGCAGGATACTGCAAGCCAAAGACCATTACACCTTTGCCATTTCCCCCAACATCATTGCCTTCACCATCGTTGCCATCATTGTCAAGGCAGTCAGATTTTGAGTATGTTAAGAATCAATGTGAGTCAAAAGTACAGCTCTCTTTCAGTTCACCCTTCCAGTGAGCTGAAAAAGATGTTCTCAAATGAAGTAGCGTTGCTCACTGTTAACTGCATTAGGGTACAGTGTTCACACAGACAGACATACATCATCTTTCTCATCAGAATTGCTCTGGTCACACAATGTGCATATTTACCAGTGAATAGCCCCCTTCCTTGGAACACCACTTGAGTGTTCAATAGCAAGCCAAATGCTGTAATGATCCTTTAAAGACACTTGAGACTCTTTTATGTACTACTTAATCGAAACCAAAGAAACTTTTTCTGCACCTACTTCTGCAACAAACTGTTCCATTTAGGGGAAAATAAATAAAGAAATGAATAATAATAATAATAATAATAAAAAATAAAACCAAAATAAGGAAGCACGTCAGGAAACAAACCAATGATAACACACTGTGTTTTGACAGACATCTTGGGACATTTTTAGGAAGCAGAATTCAAAGAAAGGGTTAACAAGAAAGGAAAACGAATGGAAAAGCCAACAGGATTGCTGCTTCATTTGACAACTCAGTAATCTTAAAGTTGAAGATTGTCTTTAATTTGTGCCTATGCAGTTTTTTCAAAAGAACAAGGAACAGAGCAACCGAGACCTCAACAGCTACAATACCAAAGAATGAGGATTTCGCATGACTTTACGTTCAGTTCATTATCTCCCCTTGCACAGCTAATATGCTTATAGCACCATTGATCTGTGTAAAGGTAAATTGATTCTGTTTCTTTTGAGCAACAAAAAACAAACACAGAGAAAGGATATTTTTTCTAAGTTATTTTCTTTTTTTCCAGTTTCTGCTCCCACATGGAATCTTGCAAAAGGATTCCATGGGCTCCAAGTATAAGATGTTGGGATACTAAGCTAAGCAGGCTCCTCTCACCAGAACTAGTGTGTGAGGAAGTGTCTTACCAGTTACGTGTGAATTTTTGTTGAATAGGTTGTGTGTATTTCACACTTTTCCAATGATAGATCTAAGCAACAGGGGGTTGGAGAAAAACATTTTGTGAATGCAAATGAAATGACATTTTGTTGGTTCATATATGGAATAATCTTATGCTTCTGGAAAAGAGCCCATGCCATATCATTTGTTTAATCCAGGGAATAATTGTTTTTTTCCATCTGATCCTTGGGCAGTTTGACCTTGTGACTTTATGATCAGTGAATTTTGACCATCTTCATCCATTGCTCCCACTAGATCTGTACTTACCAATGTAGGAAATCATGCCAAAAAGGTAGGCCTTTTATCATTCCTCACCACCACAGGTTTACATCTTTGTATTGCTTCCCTATATCTGTCTAGGACCTACACATACCGCCATCAAACTGCATCTTCCCTATGACACTTACACACCCTTTCTCTCTGGGATGCCCTTTACCACCCATCTCTATGACCTCAGGAATTGGACCTGTAGCAGACAGGTATATAAGACTCTCTGTCATTCCTTTCATGTTGTTCATAATAGTGTAATTAGATTTTTGGCTCTGAAAAAAACTATTCCCGATCAATAATAATTCCTCACCTTATTGTGGCATTTCCTGTTTCTAACTCATTTATAATGGAGATTCATCGGTGGAACGCTCCCTTTACTCATAGCATGGTTTCTGTCAATTCCACCTGAGAGCTAGAAAATGAAATTTATTTAAATATTACATGCAAAAACCACCTCAAAGCACCACCAATATTGTAAACCACCTAAGCATTTGAAAACTCTATGGTGGCAGGGGTACAGATTTGCCATTTACGAATCATTCACTAGATAGAAGAAGAAGCTGGCATACTGGTATAATCCAGGATCATTCAAATCAATGTGGCCATTGCTATCAAACACTGAGATATCAGTGGCAAACTAGCCATTGGTTTAAATGGCTCTGGACTACAGTCTCAGCGGAGTTCAGTTACTACCTACAGTAATTGTTTTTTCGTTATGGACTGCTAAAATGAAGGACATAGAAAAGCAAAGTAAGAAGCAAACTTTTTAAAAAGGTAACTATGATTAATTTCTTTTTGGGAAATAATTTGGAATTCTACTGCTGATAGTGCAAAGATTATTCCTTCATGGTAAAGAGGATATCCAAAAGAAACTGGCTACAAAACCTGTCCTGAAGACACAAAAAAGAGGCGAGTACAGAGGTGCTTTGGTGTGAGAGGTTATCAAAACATGTAATGTTTTTGAGCCAAAAATCTAAATTTTCCCTTCTACTGATCTCATCTTTTTTTAAAAAATCTCATCTTAAGAATTGTCCCAGCAGAAATCCCATGTTTAAAGTCAAGTCCACAGATTTCTTCAGTACCCATCAGAAAAAAGAACATAGCACTTATTTGAAGGTGGGGACTCCACAGTGGTTTTGCAGAGAGACACTCTTGTATGCACCTGAATATGATCACAGTGTTTAAACAAAGTATTGTCACATGTGGGTATATGCAGGGCAATCAATGTCCCTTCCTTGCATACATATTTTATATCTTTGGTGTCTGGGAAGTCTTCTTGTTGGTAACACTTATTTACCTTATGCTCAGTTTTTGGTGGTTGTTTTTAATGTTCGGTGCTTCTCAGACATTTCATGATCCCTTATTGAGGTGGCAATGGTAGTAAAGGTAAAGAATGAAATGATGTTTCTTATTTTTCATAGATGACCTGCTGTTTCCCCTTTCCTTTGAAGGTACAGATATATACACACACACACACAGTCTTTACAGGTATGAAAAAGTAAAGTTCTCATCATCATAAGACATACGTAGAGACCCCACTCCAATAAAGCCAGAATATTGGAGTCTACCCCATGCCTTGAGCAAGAATCACCAGAACACATCTTATAAACCCCCAAGACCCCTCCAGCATAATTTACTGCAAAAGATGTAGATAAGGTCCAGTTAGCCCCATAGCATCCAGACATGCACACATACAATGAAAGTTTTCAGGGTTATGATTTGAAGACAAGTCATGACAAATGAGAAAAGGCTAGTTTAAAGAGAAGGTTGTAGTAGAGTCACACAATTAAAGGTATTAAATGAAACACAATCAGTTTTAACCAAATATTTAGATGTGCTGGATAAAGCATAGTTATCTAAAATAGATCTTATTTTTTTTTAAAAAAAGTTTCTCAGTAAAAACAATTCACTGAAAGCAGGATCATTTCATTTTTAACCAGTTGACCACTTATTTTACTCTTATGAATTAAGACTTCACTTAGAACACATTTCACACAAACAGAAAGTGCACGGCTGTGTGGCATAACTACAAAGAGACAGTGAATGTTTACCCCAAGAATCCTACAGATTGCTTGGAAAGTTACTTAGCAGAAGAATAATTACATTTTGAAGCCCATCGTAACTGAGCATGACACAGTGATGCTCTGAGTGCCAAAGCATCATTCTACCACTATTGAGTTATGGATAGCTTTAGCATGGCATTATATTCATTATCTTATTGAAAGTAATTTGCCAACATTGTAGTTTAATGAAACTGTGGAAAAATTTCAATTAGAGATTCCACTCATGGTTCCAAGGATTCCTGGGGGAAGCTACTTTGAGTCTGTGGTGTAGTTATGACCTTAATGTCCTATGACTATTTTGTGGCTTTTTACATTCTTCTGTTTTTATTTAATAGCTCCAAACAGGAGTGAGGTTTTGACAAGAATAATTTATCATTATGCATTAGGTCTACCCATTTCCTATTTTACTCTATAATCTTTTTGTAAAAAATAAAATATAAAAAGTCTAGTCCATGGCTCAGAACAGTGAGGAGTACAAAGTCATATTGGGATTTTTCACCTAGTGATGTCCTTGTATCAGCAAATGCTCCAGCACCATTCCTTTCACCAGCATTGAATCATGTCCTTCAGAGCCACATTACTATTATGCAGGCACTCATTATAACAGTGAACCCAGGAAGACAGTACACCACTGCAAAATTTCCTAGGAACAGGGAAAAAGGAGGACAGGATTCATTTCACCCACTATGTTACATCATAGGAAAGGGATAGTGAAGGGAAATAGCTGCAGCTATAGCTTCAAGTCTCTTCCAATAACTCTGTTGTTTTGCCTAAGATTGGAGTGTATGAAAGGACCATGCTATGTGTACAAATACAACTTTTCATGGATGCGTATGTTCCTACACTGAATCCTGTCATTGCCTCTGGGCCATTTAACCCATATTGGAAACCAGGGATAGTTCCAAATTGTCCCCACCAAAATCCAGACATCTGGCACATATGGTCAATCATGTTTTAATTATACCAGCATGAAAGGAAGCATTAAGCAGAAAGATTTTTCCAAGCTTCTGTATCCCCTCTATAGACAATGCTCAACAGCCTTTTCTGTCCCTGATCTCATGTACTTCTACTTTGTCTTTCCCTAGTCTCATTTCTTTTGTTGCATCTGCACTGTTGGTACACACTGTTTCCTTTTGCTTTCCCATCAGCCACTGGCAAAGTGCAGATATATTACACAGCAGACTGGCAGCCATTTAAACTCCGTTTTGTGTACATACTGACTGACGCTTCTGTCTATTTGCATTGAATACTGTCTGTTCCATGTGCGCCGTTTCATAACAAAATGATAGTGGACTAGTATCCCAACATCTTTCTTTCTTGTATACTTGGAGTTATTTTTCATGGGCACATCCAAGATGAATTCAACTTTCAAGAAACCTTGGATATTGTTTAATCATCTGTGGAGGAACAAAGAATGTGCTTGATTACTTCGGTTGAATAGCTTTATTCTGGATCTCTCTTAACTAAAGCTAAATCCAAAGACCTACGAAGGACAAAAACCAGCAAAACGTAAAGCTCAGACCGACTTACGGGAATAGCAACCTCCTTTTTTTTAACCCAAAAAAGAAACAAAAAACAAAAAAGAGGAGATGTGGCAATGACATAGCTATGGGGGAACAAAATATCTGATGTTTTTTTTTTCTTGCTTGCTTGTCACCATATTTTAAGTATTTTGTGATTTTATAGATTTTGCTTGACCTACTCTATATTTATTATGGAAATTATTTTTCTTTGTTATTGTTTAAAAGTTACACGGTCATCTTCAAAGCCTTTATTTCTTTCCTGATATGTTTGGGCTGTAACGTGTTACACTGATTATCAGACATGAGCTTTATTTTAATTAGATAGAGAACCAAGCCCAATGTCCTAGCTTAAATATGTGTTCCAAGTCAAGCTCCCATTGATTCCAGTGGAGCAAGGATACAATCTTGGGAGCCAGAACAAGAGTTTAGCTGGTGCTAAAACTGCCGGGCCAGGCTTCTACTGATTATTTTCTGTGATGATTTTGATGACATTCCTGATTATTTTGTTTACAATCCACCCGATTTGGTCCTAAACACATCCCATTGAAATGAATGGAGACGGTACCAGAGTACAGAGGTGTGCTGCTGTTACCAATTTCAATGAGGTGTGTGAGAGATCATCTCCCACTGGGTTGTGACTTTTATTTGCTAGCGTTAATTTTTGCTTATTTATCAATCTTAGAGTTGTAGTGCATCCTAGATGCAAATCTGAGGTTAGCACATAAATTTAATGTTCGGGAGAGGTATTGGTACACTTTACAGATTCTGGTACAGAAACAAGGTAAAAGATGGCAAGCTACCAAAAATTATTAAAGATCCTCCCACCCTTCTTCCCGAACAAGGGTATGTTTTATATATATTATAATCACTTTCAATGGTTTATAAAATGATCAGTCTTAAGTTATTTAAGTTAATTCCTCCTCACCTCACTAAAAAAAAAACCCAAACCAAAAAAAGTGAGGCATACCTTTTAATTATTATTATGGCACATAAAAGCTTTCATAATATAACTTATTTATTTAACTTATTCAGCATCTACTAAAGGTGCCCTTGTATAGTTTATATTTTTTTTATAAAATCAGCGTAAAGCGCTACAGTTTATTTGCTGTCAGAACAACAGAGTGATTTTTTTTATTTTTGGACAAGCAAGGAATATTTTGTCTAAAACCATGCATTCAGGAACAACAGGGGATTTTTTTTTTTAAAAAAGAAACCAAGACACTACAACACTTTGCCTGAACTTTGTGGCTTTTTAAAAACCTAAACCTAAGCTGGGGGGGAAAATATAAAATAACAACAAGCAAAAAATAAATAAGTAAATAATTTTTAAAAAAGAGAGAAACCCTTAAAGTAGCTGCTTCCAAGAATGAACTTCGTGTGTGTGTAAAAATAAAAATAAAAGGATTTAAAAAAAAAACAGGAAAAAAGGAAAAAAAACTTTCTATTTCTAGTGAGAACCAAAGAGGCTACCTCACTGACTTTTTCCATTTGTAATTTTAATCGTGTTGATGATACCAAAGATACCAAAGATTTCTTTCTCTGTGCGGTCTGCATTTTGCTTGTGCTCTTTATAGTTTTAACTTTTTCTCTTTTACACCCACTATGTACAGCTGCAACTCAGATGCCCCCAACCACCCCAAGAAAGACTGTTAAAGGGAACTGCTAATTCTGACAAAGTCTTTTTCTGTGTTTTACTTTCTGACAACACCCTTCCATCTCCCTGCCTCCTGAAAAAAGGAGTCTCTAACAATTTGATCTTAAGCACTTATTGTCCTGATGCTGCAAGACAATTCCATGTACAGAAAGAGGATTGTGTTTAGAGATACATAATGGCATGTGCATTTCTTTCTCAAGTGGCCTGAACCATATGGGCAGGAATGCACATTTATTTCTAGAGGAGCCTCAACTGGGTGTTCAAAGGGATGTATTCATTTCTCAAACAGCCTGAACTGGGATGGATAAGGATGCCCATTCCTTTTCAGAGCTGCCTGAATTGGATGTATTGGGATGAGCATCACTTTCTGGCATGACACATAGCATCATGTTTACTGTTGTTGTTGTGTGCCTTCAAGTTGTTTTTGACTTATGATGACCCCAAGGTGAACCTATCATGGGACTTTCTTGGCAAGATATGTTCAGAGGAGACTTGCCATTGCCTTCCCCTTGAGAAGGGATTGAGAGCTTGTGACTTGTCCAAGGTCACCCAGTGGGTTTCATGGCTAAGCTGGGAATCGAACCCTGATCTCCAGAATCGTAGTGCAACACTCAAGCCATTATGCCACGTTGGCTCTCAATTACATCAGCAAATGCTGGAGTGGCAGGCATGAAAAAGCCATTGCAGGTATGAAGAAAGGAAGTATATTATGAGAAATAGGCCAGCAGATGGTGTCTTCCTTTCCTCACCACCACTGCATGACCTTGGAGAGAGGGCAGGCTTTAGCATAACACACATTCCAGTCTGCTATCTGAACAGTTCCCAACCTTTGGTCCTACAGATGATTTGGACTATAGCTCCCATAACTCCTGATGGTTGGACAAGTTGGCTGGGGCCTCTGGGAGCTGATGTCCAAAACAAATGGAGCGCCAAAGGTTGGGAACCACTGTCCTATCTGATATGGGGGATGACACCAAGTAGATAGGGACAAATGACTTGGATCCAAAGAGCTAATGATGAAGCAATGTCACAGTAGGACATGTGCTTTGACTACATAAGGGCCTGGGTTCCATGTCCCAGGATATCCAGTTAAAAGGGGCTTATATAGCTGGCTCTTGACTGTGATTGTGGAGAACTATTGTGAGTCAGAGTAGGCCGCTAGACAGATCAATGATAGCTTTATTTGTTCACCATGTAACAGAGTCCTGGTTTCTTTTTCCAGCCCAATCCTCCACAACAAGCCATTTTTAAAACACAGTTTAAAAAGCAGATTGTGATATGATGTGGGGATGATCTGATGTTCAGTAAGGTGGAGGAAGAGGAACAACTTCCTAAGGGTCTTGTCTAACTTATTTTTAAAAAATGTGGATCACCATCCTGCAAAGGGGAGACGGTAAAGCACACCCTGAACTTCCCCACTCTTACTTGGAGGCGAATCCACCAATGTTCACAGTAGGACTTAAGTCTGAGCAACCACAGGTGAACAACTGACTTGTATATCTCATTGTTTCAACTAGTCCTGGGATCATTGATGTTTCCCTGGACCATACCCATCGGGAGATGGAATTTAAGTTACATTTTTCCTACCCACATACAAATCTGGTTCGAGCTGGTCTCCTTCCATGGAAGGGAAAGTCCAATAAGGCACCCCTTAAAACACAATATATTGCCCACTGCACTGGTCCAAATAGGGAAGCTCCTGCATTCATGTAAACCACATGCACATGCATGTGCAAAACACACTTCAGCTTTCTGTACATGGAACCACTGGATTAGACTATGTGCATTTGATAACATGGTGTGGGACCTAGAAAACAAACCAAAAAGGCAATTGTGTTGAACATGAGTTATATTTTGTTGTCCTTTTTGTTCTTGCTCCTAGAACCCTTATTAAGGCTTTTCCCATATTCCTGCCAGCTGCTAAATACTTGTTGGATGTTTCTGGGGGATTTCACACAAGATATAATGTAAAAGCATTTCATCATGGAGATATATTTTACAGTTAAAAACCTAAAATTAGAACCTGATTGTCTCCTCCTGAGATAGAATTCCTCACCATGGTGAAGGCTAAATGGTCCAAGACACTGTTCCATTAAATAATAGGGGCTAGAGAGCAAGGCCAAGAGTGGACACAGCTTGGAAATTTAATTTTTTGGCATTATGCACCTGCATAAATCCCCCAGCCAGTATGACTATTGGCTATATCAGCTGAGGGAATTCAGGGAGCGGTAATCCAAAAAGACTAGCCCAACAAAAGCAGACCGAGTTGGCACACAGGCCACCCCGCCACAGGTTTCACTGTAGTGAGGTATACTGTATGTCTATCCAAAAATCAAGTAGAGATGCTAAATTCATTGGCCAAGATCTTGCATCAGAAGATGCAAGTACGATGATGGAGTTCCATCAACATAGCTACATCTCCATATAAAATCTACCTGTTCAGCAGTGCAGCTCCACCAATGAAAAGATTTCTGAGGCACAAGGAAACATGGCAGTGTGCAACAATGTTTCGAGCCCTTTCCCAGCAGCAACAGGCAGCTGCAGTAGTGACTTACTGCTGGGAAAGGGCTGGAGGGATAATTTCACAGTGCCCTGTTATCCTGCGCTCCAGCAGCTGCATACTGGAATGATGGAGTTTGAAGGAGCACTTCCGGTTGTTGCAATGATCATGACCATGAATTCCAAAATTTATAACATCATAAGCATCATGCATATGATGTAAAAAAAAACCCATAACATTATAAAACATTGTAAAAATTGAGTAGGATGCCACTCCAAACTTCTAAAATTGCATCTATACATATATCTTACAAGATACATAATATTATGCAATTTTGCATCTTCTTTGGGCTTTCTTTCATTCTTTCTTTCTTTCTGGGTAGATAGGTGAGAAACACTGATGAATTGGAGTAAGGCGATAAAACAGACTGATTCTGATTTGATCAAAAATTGCAAATATTGTATTTTTAGGCATCAGCTGTCCTTATAACCGATCTGGTAAAAAGGAAGTAAAAGCAAGTTCTAGGCCTAGTATTGATATGTTGAAATGAGACAAAGCCATTCATAAAGCTTTGTTGAAGGAGGAAAATATATGAGGACAGTGAAGTTTAAGACTGAACTTTCTGTTTCCATATTTATTTATTTATTTATTTGCCAAATTATGGTTCCAACCTAGGAACTTCAAGGTGGCTTACAATAAGAAGAACACAATTAGAATATAGCATTGCAACAGTTTGTATAATTAGAATATTCTAAAGATATATAAAAAACAACAACCAGGTATGGAAAGAATATTTGAAAAAAAAATTTTAATGGTGGAAAAATGTTTCCTGAGTTTTGAGAAATTGTAGTGAGAAGAAACCTGGACTAACAAGAATCTTTGCAGGTTGGAATGTCTGTGCAGAATTTGTAGAGAATTTGTGCATTTTTGCACAGAAAATAGTATTTGCTGCACAGGAAATAATGATTCTGCACACAAAATATATATATTTTTGTGACGAAAATGTTATTTCCTGTAAAGAAAATGCTGTTGTCTGTGCACACAAAAAAACCCATATGAATTTTGCATAGACAAAGTCCCAAGCTGCAAATTGTCTTCAAAAACTACATAGTTTTAAACTAATTTTTCTTAGTTGGATGAAAATTGCTCAGATTGCTCATTTCTTCCTTTGAGATCAAAATCAGCAATGAATAACATCCCTAGGTCTGTTTCCAAAAATAAATAAATAATATAGAAATAAAGTTAATGGAGGGCTCTGTGATTTTGTTGTTTCTAAGGGGGGTTGCAGACTGCCAGAAATAGTGTGAATTCAGTCCACTTTTAGGGTTAGGGTTAGTGCTAGGGAATCATGGGAACTGTTATTTTTCTGAGACATTGAGCCTTCTCTGTCAGACAACTCTGATGCCACAATAAAATACAGTTCCCATGGTCCCCTAACTCTAACCCTAACCCTAAAAGTGGACTGAATTCACACTATTTCTGGCAGTCTGCAACCCCCCTAAGAAAGGTATCACCATTCTGTGACTTTGGGATACCTTTCATAGACCTAGCTACAATTTTTATGGTAAGATATGGAAAGCAAAGTGTAAGGTGTGTACAGTCAGCCCTCCATATCCATGGATTTTTTTATTTACAGATTTGAGCATCCACAGCTTGAAAATATCAATACGTATATATGAATTCCAAAGAGCAAACCTTGATTTGGCAATTTTATATAAGGGAAACCTTTACTATCCATTGTATTTAATGGGACTTGAACATCCATGGATTTTGCTATCCACGGGTGGTCCTGGCACCAAACTCCAGCCAATAACAAGGGCCCACTGTATTAGCAAACTGAATCGGTCCTCTACAATTGTAATCCCCCAGTTTATTTCTTCCAGTAAAGTGCTAGCAGCTGAGCACCATCTTCATTCTTTTCCACAAGCAAATTGTCCCCTGCAACAGTTCAACACAACAAAACCCCACACTTTAAAATATGAATTTTGCCTTTTTTTGAACTCCCCCCGCAACTCTTTAACAATACATTTTTCTTTTCTTAGAACCTACCGTGTACGTTTTATGGCAATATGCCTTCAACATAGAGCTATAATGATTCTCAGGATACCTTCCATGTGTGGAAGATAATGATAGATCCTTTATGTTAACCCTTTCCCAGCCAGGCCCTCGGTACACTTTGTGTCAAGGAGGACCAAAAATCTTGAACACAGGAAAAATGTCAAAATTGGCAGGATCCTTTGACAGCAACTGCATTTCCTATCAGACTCATGCTTCACGTGCAAAGTGTGAATTTACCACAGGACGAGTGCCTTGCTTGAACCAAAGCAACGATTTTGCCAGTCTAGACCTCTCTGTGCTTTTTTTTTTTAATTCTTCCTGTGAATACCTCAGCGTCAACTGGGCCGCCATATTGTAACTGGTGGGCTTATTGTACTGTGGTGCTTTGCAATGCAACCCTGCAAAGAACATGATTTGTAATAATGATAATGATGATAATGATAATACCAAAGGTTCTTTCCCTCTTTTCTCTCTTCTCTTCACCTCTCTTCTCTTCTCTAATTCTTCATGGTTCCAAAGCTTTAAAATATAAAACCTGGGCATGTTGGCAACGCAGACCGCTCAATTCCTTACCGAATTTTCTCAGATATACCTCATAGATAATAGTGTTTAGAGTAATGTTATTATAGCGTATGTAATAAATTATTCACTTGTTTCATTTTGGTAAATGTGATTTAAAAGAAATTTAAAAAGCTTTATACGTTTTAGGTTGTGCTTTTGTAATAGACAGGAAAAAAAGGTGCGCTTAAAGATGTGTGTCCGTCTTTCTTCCCTTTGGATTTTTATTTATTCTGGATTGGGGAAAGTTGCAGAATGAGCCCAAAGTTTACAGTTTTCATATTTTGCTGAAGAAACAATCTGTGTTAATTTGCTCTGTTGAAAAAAAGAAGTATGATTATTTTCTACATTTGTGCTACTTGGTCTGAACAATTAATTGTTCTGTGTTAACGGTGTAGTATTATAATTAGCAACTGCTATAATTTCAGTGCTATCATTTTGATGCATGAGGCAAAAGGAAAAAAAATCTTAGCAGTGTAATGCATTGTGGTTCTTAATAGCAACTCTTTTCTCTTCATTTGGAAATAGATGTTTCCCTTTCATTTAATGAAATTTATTTATGCATGGGAGCCTGTTATCCGTTAGCGATTGTGGAACAGTTTTGTGTATACATGCATTTAGACTGTGAAAATGTGCACAGTTCTGTCTCATAAAGTTGAAATATCGGTTTGCAAAAAGAAGGTATTTCTGTTGGGGTATGCTTTTAGATCAGTGCACATTTAGAAAAGAAATGTACACCCAATCCAAATTGGATTCAAATTATATTTAAAACAAATACTAAAAACAAAAGATTAACCAATTGGTAATTCACTGTTTCTAAAGCAAATATTGTCGATGTGTGGGTAGTTTGAAAATACACCTCTTATTTGAATCTATGAGTGAGCTCAGCTGTGCATTTTTTTTTTCCCAATATAAAAGCAGTTCCTTTGGCTTTATGGTAAAACAAACTCAGAAACAGCAATACATCTAATATCACGGCAGAAATGAGAAGCAGGAACAGCAGCATTCTCCCAACTTGCTGGGAATGAACAACCATTTTTTTTTTTTTGTCTTTTGTTCATTTCAGAGGCCTTCATACTAAAGCGCTCAACACTGGCACAAACTGATTAGCAGGGTCTGTTACAGTCTTGTTGTGTACTCTGATGACAACAGGATGTTTTCTTAGTTCAGTTTCAATTGCTACTCCTATGCAACTATATTTCATTTCTCAAGCATTTTTGAAGGATGTTTGTTTGCTTCATTTTGTAACACACCCAGAAAAGAAAATAAGAGCAGTCTTTTGAAGGCCTTCACGGGGCAAAGTAAGGCATCTCAGCCTAGAAGCTGATGATTTACTGAAGGTATGTTTTGGAGACAGGTCAAGAATGCTAACTGTATTCTGAATCAGTGCTTTCAAAACCATTTTGCTAACTCAACCAAACAACAGAATCTTGCCCTGTTTTTGGAGGACATCTGTTGATTCCAACTCTTAAAACAAACCCACTTGTGATTTGATCCATCCAGTTGGAATCAAAGCACAATGCTAATTCTGTGATATAGACAGACCAGGTAGTTGGCTAAAGTCTTCCACAACTCTTACACCACTTCTGACATGGTTACCACCTCATGCATATTGAGAATGTGCTATAGAAATGCTGTAATTTAACAGAAAGTTGTGGTGTACACTCTTTATATGAGAGAATGCCCTTGGTCCACTCTTGTACCAGTTTGTACCAAGGGCTGCCAACAATTCTTGATCCAGTCTTGACAAGAACAAAAATAATTCCTCACCAGCAGAACACTGGTTGTCCTTTAATTTGTATGTTCGTCACCGATACCCTTTGTAGATGTTCTTCCTCTAAACCCATATATCCAAGCACACCATAAAGCCAAATAAACTGCTAAGTACACTTTACTTTCTTTAGGAGAGTGCAACTTAGGGATAGGGGTGTGTGGAAAACAGCAGTCTGCTATACAAGACAACGTCCAACATGAACATCAGTAGTGTGTTTATATGTCTTTTGTCATTAAGAATATAACTGGACGTGTGCTTACATTAGTGCAAAGGAACAATTTTTTTATTTGGCCTTATAATAGTAGATTGTGATAAATGAAAGCTTTGTACTATAGTCTGTTTATTTTTGTTTTCCTATTTATCTGCCAAAGATGGTAATGGATACAAGGATTTTAAATAGTTTTGTTTTTTGTTTGTTTTTTTGTAAGACAGTTAATGATTGTAATAGTGTTAAAACTTCCCAAAAGCTTTATATGTTCATCTGCAATAAGCCAAACCAAATATTTGTTTCAAGGAAATTCCAGTCATTCTTACAGAGTCACAAACCATACTTAACCAAAATGCAGTTGTTGTAATGTTTGCATAATGTTCAAATGCATTTTTTTTCTTTCAATCCAAAGGAAATAAGGGGTATATGAGAGAATGGCAATGCCTACCATTGTTTAAACAAGCAATGGATGGTCCAAGCTTACTAAATTTTGCCAAGAAAACTTGTAATTTAAGGTATATTTTATAATGCCGTTATATGTCTTGGGTTTTTGGTTACCTTTTCTTTTTTATTTTGTGAAGGTGATATGTTAAATCGAGTGTTCCAGACAAAATAAAGTAGCTACAGAATGAATGTTATTTTATTATTAAATGGTTTTTACTCAATTATTTGTGCCAACAGACATCCTTTACCTTAATAACAAATTACTGTATATGTGTCAAAGTCTTAATTTATAGTTCTTGATGTGAAAATAAAGGAAAAAACACATATGGTTTGTCAATGTTGAATAAATGGAGACAATCCTACTTTTTTGGTGTTCTCACACAAGAAAGAGGTGCTATCATGTGTCATTTTAAAGTTAGGAGCCGAATCACACCACAGACCACTGGTGGGACAAGGAACATGGGTAGTAGAGCATCCTTACTCAAATGACTACACTGCAAGCTAACCTATTTCCTATGGTCAAGGTCAGGGATCCCCAAACTGCAGCCTGCGGGCCGGCCCCAGCCCGTCGAGGCCTTCCTACTGGCCAGTCCTGCCACCGTCACCCCTGCCGCCGCTCGCACCTGCCTCCAGATGCCATTTTGTCTTCCAAAATGGTGTCGGAGTCATGCACCTCCGGCCCCCCGGAAGATCTGGGGGCCAACAAACCAGCCCCCGGATCAAAAAGTCCGGGGATCCCTGGTCAAGTGGTGAAATGAAACCACAACAGTATTTTGGTAACCCACACACATTCACCATACAATTCTACATTTGAAAGAAGAGGATTGCACACACACAAACTTTATTTGGATGCACTCACATAGTTGGGTCTTTAGAGATAACTAAAGCACTATCCAGATATTAGACATAACTGAAGCCCCATCCAGATAGAAGCCCTTTCTACAGATGTGATGAAGACAGCATGCTATTCCTCCCATTGCCTTGCTCACATGAAAAACTACAGTGGAGAGCCTCCTATATCTGTAGAAGCTTTCAGTGTAATAGGTTTTCGTGGGTTTTTCGGGATGTGAGGCCATGTTCTAGAAGAATGTATTCCTGATGTTTCACCTGCATCTGTGGCTGGCATCTTCAGAGCTTTCTGTGTAATTCTGAACTCTGACATTCCCAGATTCTGCCTTGTGTGGAGAGCTTCCGTGGTTTAGACTCACTGACATTTGTTTGGACTGTAGCTATAGAATTTCTGCACCAGAATGGCCCCTGATGGCTTTGAGAGCTGTAGTCCCCAAAAGTAGTTTTTCCCAATCTCTGGAGGCCTAATATTGTTTGGTGCAGTGGTGGGAGTTTGCACAGACCAAAAGGCCAGGGGTCCTCCCAGCACTCCTTACCTTGCGATGCCTCGCTCTAATTGAGAAGCCCCCATGGTGCCACATCCGATGTGGAAATGGGGTGCCTGGCCATATGGGTACAATCTATTGTGTGGTTTCCATGTCAGAAATGGTGTCAAGGAAGTTTCTCAGTCAGAGCAATGGACAACAAGATAAGGAGCATGCACCTGTTCCAGAACTCAGATCGGTGTGAGGACAGGTGTGTAAAAACCTGCCCATTCGCGCAGGGACCAACGCAGGTGAACATCAAGACCAGGATAGCACAGACTGAGCCCATGCTATCCTGGCCCATCTGCTCATCCCCCTAGAATAACTAGTTTGGATGCATAACCTAGAATAACATATTTGTAATAATCCCTATGTATTCCCCAGTTTAGGGGACACATAGGGACCATGAAAGTTCCCTAGGCCCACTTTCAAGAAAGCAGCCACTGTGGTTGATGTGGTCCATTCCTCTGTCATTTGGGAAGAAGCTCATTGATGTTCCCACTCAAGCAAGTGATCTCTGGTACAGAGGGAAATTGTGGCAGGGACCCCGTTAAATGGGGATGGGAAAGGTGTTGAGACAGAATTCACACATAGCACCATAACTACAATGTTTATGCCCATGAAAAGACCATACAGGATACATTATTATTCACTACAATCTGTGTTTTTAATGTTACGTAGAAACATATGGGAAAGTATGCAAAATTCATAATGACTTGCTGGTCAGTATTGAGCCCCACCCCTTAAAAACTGGAGCCCAGGAACCACATATATACATATACGCATACTCACTATTAAGAAGAGCAAGGCAGTTGAATCAGATGTTACTGGACTACAAGTCTCAGCAACCCAAGTCAGCCCAGAAGAATACTGGGAGTTTTAGTCCACCAGCCTCTGGAATGGAGGGCTGAAAGATTCCCATCCCTGTGGTAGTGGTTAGTCACAGGTGCCCATCAAATGGACAGTAGCTGTAACAGCAGCAACATAAACCTACAAGCCACAGGTTCTAAAAACAGAAGAACATAGAAAAGACCCAGAACCTCAGAATAAAGGCAATTGTAATCTGATAAATTGGTATTCTGGTTGTATCCAACTGTACCCTGATAAATGGGTAAATGTAGGATAAATGCATGCAATGCCCATATTTCAGTCATCTATTTTCAATTAAAACCTGCCAGATGATCATCAGCCTGCTGCTCTAGAATTTGGCAAACCCTACCATTAGGAAATGCCTAAATACTCTAATGCACCAGATCATATTTGATCTTGGAAGCTAAGCAGGATTAGCCCTCATTAGTACTTGGATGGGAGACCGCCAATGACTACCAGGTGTTGTGGGCTATATTTCAGAGGAAGGAACTGGCAAAACCATCTCTGAGTATTCCTGGCCTAAGAAAACTCTATGGGCCTTATCACATGGGGTCTGAAGCAGAGCTAATCCAAAGGGCATCCACAGCTAATACATATTATTTCCCCGTATTTATACGCGACGCTGTCCCAGAACACGGAGCTAATCCGTATTGTTCCCCCGTGTTTATACACGACGCTGCCCCAGAACACGGAGCTAATCCGTATTGTTTCCCGTGTTTATACACGACGCTGCCCCTGAACTCGGCAGAACACGGAGCTAATCTGTAAGGAATAGGGAGATTTTGACATTCGGTTTGTCGGGGAAGTACAAGGGAGCCTTCGCATTCAGTGCGGGGAGAAAATCCCAGCGAGGGGAAGGGATTGCCTTGGCAAAAGGCAAACCGGATTGGAGAAAAGAAGGAGAGGAGGAAGGAAGAGGGAAGAGGGAGGCGATCTCTCTCGCATTTCCCCCCACCGACACGCCACTGTGGGCTGCCTTCACTTCTCCAGTCCTCCAGCCCTCCTCCCCCTCCTCGGTCCCCTTGGCTGCCTTTCCTCCCAACTCCTTCCTCCCATCCTTGCCATCCACATTCTGCAACGCCGGCTTTTGGGAGCCTTCGTATTAATTGCGCAATGGCCAAACAGGCGATATTCCGTTCATTTCGCTATAGAACTGAATTTATTCCTACTTCGGTTATTTTTCGTTTATACTTCGCTTCATGGCCAGCGTTTGATAAGGTCCTATGAAATGAATGAGACCAGCATAGGTTGACAGTCACACACACACACACACACACTCCATTAAGAAGAGCAAGGCAGCTGTCTCAGCTAGCAAGCATGAATGACTGAAGAAGGGTAGTGAGGTTAGAGCAAGAATGGGAATTATGGAGCCTTCCCAATGTTTTTGAACTGCAACTCTCAGCAACCCTCACCATAAGGTGCATACCACACATTATGTCATGAATCCCCTAAATTAATCTGTTGATCTCAGGTGTTGGAGGACAGTGTTCAATGTCATGTTCTTCTGTATACATGAAATGAGGGCACCATTTTGATCTTTGCTTCAAGACAAAATGTCTTTAGCCAGTATCAGTAAGGTAACCAGCCCTGGTATCTCAAAATGCAAGTTTTGAAAAGGAAGTAGTAGGAGAATCACTAGAATGAGCAAAAGGGCAGGGGGGAAAAAGGCAGGTGCAGAATTAAATCTGGCATGCATCTAATCATCCATTCCTTTTTATTATTATTTTTCTTTAAAAGCTCAGTATCACTTAAAGCAAAATCTACACTGACCAAGATATAAATGTAAATGCCGAAGAGTGAAGAAGAAATCCACCAGCACAACTGTAAGGAAGCAGCAATCCAGATAAAGGCAGAACCACCAAAAATGATTTCCCCATTATTCGCTATAATAATAATAATAATAATAATAATAATAATAACAACAACAACAACAACATTTATTTATACCCCGCCCCTCTGCATAGCAATCAGGGCGGCTTCCAACATAAAATATATATATATATATAATACAGTAAAGTCAACCCTCAACCCCGACCCTCCCAACCCTTAAAAAATTATTAAACAACATCAAATTTAAGAACAGTTTAAAACAAATTATTCAAAAAGATTTACCAATTCTTTGGATGATATCCAAAGCCAGGATAATCAACATCACATAGTCCTTGTCCTTCTCTTGGGAAAGATGATCCCATAGGGCAAACAAGACAGGTGGATCTCAGAAATTAGTTTCATCCTCCTGCACTTGGAGTTGGCCATTGACCATCTGCTGACACCTTTTATTTATTTTTACCATCTATCTATTGCCTATCAGACCTCCAGTCTCACAAGGTGATGTAGAATATATTTTAAAAATGTGAAATATATAAATATAAACATCTACAAACAGAATAAAACAACACCCTAATAATTTTAAAAGCACAGACCATAGAAAGAGGCAGAGCAGCCATGCTGGTTTTAATGACTAAAGACCATGTAAGAGATAGACAGTCTTAGCTGCACACCTGAAGTTCAAAAGGGATGGAAAATACCTGACCTTTCTTGCTATACTTGTTCCACACTTGGGTACTGCTACAGACAAAGCCCAGTCATACGCAATCACCAATTTAGCTTCATGGGCTCATGGGGCATACAACAGGACCTAGAGCTTCCAACATTTTACAGATGAAAACTGGAAAACATGTGGTCCAGCAACATGAGAGTGGGTAGGTCAAAATAACAACAGGCAAAAAATATTAATAAGGAAGAACACACAAAACTACTATTTTAAGCAGACAAAATCTGGAATTTATGTACAAGGTGAGTCTCCTTTATCTGAAATGCTTGGGATCAGAAGTGTTTTGGATTTTTGATATTTTTCAGATTTTTGGAATACTTGCATATACATAATGAGATCTCTGGGAGATGGGACCCAAGCCTAAACTGGACATTCATTTATGGTTCACATACGCCTTATACACATAGCTTTAAAGTAAATTTGTAGATTTACTTTTTAATATTTTTTATAAAATTTTGCATGAAACAAAGTTTGTGTACACTGAACCATCAGCTATCCATGAAAAAAGTTTTGGTTTTTGGAATATTTAGGATTTCAGAATGCCAGATAAGGAAGACTCAACCTCTACTGAATTTGGGAAACCCTGATAAAAGGGGGGAAGCCCAAATGAGACGATTGGGAAGGGCAAGATCTGCCCCCTCTGCTCTTCTCCCTCAGGCTGTATTAATTCTGTGCAGACTACCTGAGTATTCTGCAATTACTTTGCAGCAACTGAAGTATACCAAAGATGAAGAGGAGAAATGGGAAGAGAAGAGAAGAACTAGGAAAAATGGAAAGTAACTGAGAAAGTTGGATGGCATAGGATTAAAGGAGCTACCCAGCCAAACTGGAGCAGTCGAAGGATACTCAGCACCTCTGCTTAGGATCTCACTTTCAGGTAAGATCATATTGGTGGTCTTCCTCTCCTAAAAGGAGACCATTAACCACTGGGTTACAGCACTCCTATCTAGGCATAAGCAAGTCAGGGTTGTTAAAGATCAGTCATGCAATGGCCTCCTATAAGGTAACTCTGTGCACCCTGTTTCAAAAAAGTATCTACTCCTTCCCTGCTACCTAAAGATATAATAAATCAAGAGGGCAGACGTTGAATGTACAGATGGCCAGCTGATTCATCTAAGCATTTTGCCCCATGCCTTAATAAGAGAAAACCAGCTAACACACTTAAACTAAATGGTGTCCTGTATACCCCTTTTGCTGCCCTCCATCAAATGCAAGATTGAGAGACCTTTGGAGATGTTTTAACAATTGTCTCAAAGTACCTGGCATTCCTGGGACCAACATTGGTGGCATATTAGGTCTGCAAGCAGAAATATTGCCTGTAAGTGGAGGCTTGACTTTCTGTTTTAAAATGACTGCTGGTCTTTGTGCTCCTCTTACAAAGAATAGTCATAGGATGTTATCACACGGGGATCCGCCACCGAAAACTGAAAATAAACTGGACAAGCGGAAGACTTTAATTTACGGGATTTGTCCCGTTCCGCCTCGTCTGATAGCTAAATTTGAATTTAAAAGGGGGTTAATTTGAACAAAAACCTGATCTTTTCAAATCCCCCAAAATCCCGAAAATGAAAAGATAAGGTTTTCGTTCGAATTAACCCCCTTTTAAATTCGAATTTAGTTATCAGACGATGCGGAACGGGACAAATCCCGTAAATTAAAGACTTCCGCTCGTCCCGTTTATTTCCACTTTCTCCCCGCAACTCCCCGTGTGATAACGTCCATAGTGACTTATTGCAAACAGGGAAGTATAATAAATACCCTCTGGTTGCACCATTCCTTTAACAACAAAAAGTTGTGTAGTCTCAGATTTTCCCCCCAGTATCAGACAATCCCACCCTCACGACCAGTTTTGGATATTGGAAACTACCATACATTGGTAGCTATCAACTCAACATTTATTTTTTTGTAACATAGTGGAATACAGTCAGAGAAACAACATTTGACCTTTTAAAAGAATTATACAGGCTTACCTGTACAGTTAGCCCATAGCTAGTGGTGTAGTTACTGCTGCAAGCCGCAATGGAGCCTCCTGGTTTCTACCTGTCATAATTTGAGTCCCTCAAAATTCCTGCCATGCTTGCTAGTCATTTGGGCTTTGCCTGTTTGATTTCAAATTACTGGATGCTGGTATATGTTGTGCTTTTGATGGTACTGGGTGAGAAAAGAATGGTTATCTGTCCTGAGGATGGCTAAGAAACCAATGTGAAGGGGAGGTGATAGGCACCAGGAACAGCCAAGGTCAGTTCCATGGGAATGCATGGTACAAGAGAAACACAATGGCACTGTTTGGGAAGAGAAATGGGGTCACACAAAAAGGTTTTAATTGCTTTATGTTTTTATTATACTGTGTAACTGAACTGCCACTGGTATCAACATCGCTATACTATAAACTGCTTTGCCTTCTGAATAAAGCTTAAAATAGAGCTAAAGTCTGCCAGTACCCAACATTGGATGTTTCCTACATGGCCAGATGGCTCTGAGGCCTGCTGGACTCGCCTGTTCAAAGGCAATGCCTTCACAACCTCATAGCAAAACCAACTTCCATCATATATAATTGAAAAACACACACTGTGCAAAGGTAACATTTGGTGCAATCTATAAAATAAAATTGCATTCATTTAAAATGGTTGTGGCTGGCTCCAAAGAATTCTAGTATTTTTAAAAAGCTTTTCTTAAAGAAACCCTTTGGTTTATTATTATTATTATTATTATTTTCCCAGAATAGAGTATTAACTCAATTAGTACCATAGATACTTTGGAGAATCCAGGTACTAGTGAGGCAGGATCTTTTAACAGCTGAGTGAAGCCATTCAGTAGAGACCACCACCACCCTGCTTTATTTGCTTAATGCATTATAGTTACCTAGAGAAGCCTTAAGAGGCATTCTTCTGACAATGGGTTCCACTGACCTTCACTTTACTTTGCATGGAAAAGTCTACTATTTGTCTCAAGTGGCTTCCCAGAGAGTAGATCAGATGCAAGTGCCTCAGCTAAGAAGGGAAAACACTTAGCACCAAATTTTTCCTTTGTCTCTCAATGCTATTGGTATCTCCCCTCCTCCCTTTTTGCTAACATCTGAAGAGAAATCATTTCCTCCTCTAACGGCTGAAATGGAAAAATAGCACACATTGCCTTAAGTTCCTTTCCCTCTGAAGTAAAGTGCAACTTTTCTCGCACAAGTAATTCTGGCTCTTAGCCATAGACCTACTGAGGTTGTATTTAAAGCTGCAATTCCCAGAAGGAATGCCAATGAACACTAGCATGCCATGAGGAGCAAATGTATTGAATAATTAAAGGCCCCCCATGTTCTCAAAGTTGTCTTCCAGAAATACAGTCCTATGCTGTGCTTCTGCATGATTCTTCACCTCTCTGACCTCCAGAAGTGTAGTTTCAGTTCTAAATTGGAGTGATTCAGTTATCAGGTCTAGGAATAAAGGCATAGCTCAGTTAACAAACTAGATGTGTTCCTGAGCAACAACTTCTTTGGCTGCATCCACACTGCAGAAATAATCCAGGCTGACACCACTTTAACTGTCATGGCTCAATGCTATCGAATTCTGGGAACTGAAGTTTTGTGGAACATTTAGCCGCCTCTGTCAGAGAGCTTCGGTGTCACAACAAATTCAGTTCCCAGAATTCCGCAGCACTGAGTCATGACAGTCAAAGTGGTATCAACCTGGATTATTTCTGCAGTGTGGATGCAGCCTTCAACTGGAAAGTTTGATACTTCAAAGAAAGTTTGATACTAGAGGCAGAAATAACTTGCAAAGAATAGAGATGTGTTCCTATATCATGAGAAAGAGTAGTTCAACATGTTTCAGTAAAGTTTTCATTCAACCTAAAAATATAGACAAGTGAAATGAAACAAGCAGGCTGGGTAATCCTTGCAGTAGTAAACAGGATTTTCTAGGGCTGAGAGTATGTGGCTCTCTCAAGGTCATCCAATTGGTTTCCATGGTTGGGTGGGAATCAGACCTTGATCTCCAGTCTGATGCTCAAACCACTGGCTCTTAGGTTTGTCTTAGGGTCACCATAAGCTGGAAATAGTGTGAAAGGACACAGTTTCAAGAAATGAAAAGAACATAGCCAAAGCAAACTGATTGGGGCCAAATTTAAATCTTGTCTATTTGGATATTTTCACCACTAAATATTCAAAACATAGCTCAGTTCTATGCAAATCTACATATAGAATTGATAAGTCATTTTTAAAAAAAAAATCTATAATGCCAGTCTTTCACACATGGATCAAAATAGACTAGATGACTTTCTGAAGTCATAGTCTTCCATGAAAGCATCCATAGTTCAGATCAGGGTTGTTATTTTTTTATTTCACCTGCAAGCTTTGGATAACTTCTTTGGATGATTTTAAACAGAGGCTGGATGGCCATCTGTCGGAGGTGCTTTGATTCTGTGTTCCTGCATGGCAGGGGTTGGACTGGATGGCCCTTTCTTGAAACATGTTGAACTACTCTTTCTCATGATATAGAAGCAGATGTCCATTCTTTGCATGTTATTTCTGCCTCTGGTACTACATTTTCTGTTGAAGGTTGCATCCACACTGCAGCAATAATCCAGGCTAACACCACTTTGACTGCCATGACTCAATGCTGTGGAATTCTGGGAACTGTAGTTTGTTTCTTCCAACTCTGTGATTCTATGAATTTAAGAATGAATTTTCTCCTTGGTGTGACCCAATCCAAAAGAGGATGTGGTTATTCTAGGTTTGATGATCTCTGTAGATTTTTACAGGAGGCCTCCACATCAGTAGTACAGTGAGTCCACTCTGGGTTTTAGTCCAGACAGTGAAAGGAGCAATCTAATGTTTTGGGAGATATAGCCAACACCTTGGATAGCTCCTTCATTCCAGATTTTTAAAGGAGCAATCCAAAAGAAACTATTTGGTTCAACAGCTTCCATAGCTCCTTTAACATCTGGAACGAAACCAAAGGCAGATTTACTGTACTACTGACATGGAAGCCACCAGCTAGCTCTGATATAGAAGAAAGCATTTTCGACAAAGCTACGCCTGTTGAAATTCCCTATGCATAACCTTTAACAGTACAGGAGATCCGTCCTCTCTTGCATCTGGCCACTATACTTAAGACCTTGTGATTCACAGAGACAACAAACATGGAAGGTAGTTCAATTTGCTGCAACCAGTTGTCACTTGAGAGCCACTTGACAAAACCTAGGAAGCCATTCTATTCCCCCTTTTTCCTCCCTAGAGTGGGGGGACTAAAAGTAACCAAATGGCCATTGACAGCAGTTGAAGTGGCAATTACCGACTGGAGCAATTCACTATATTAATTACCCTGCCCTGCATTTTGCAATGTGATTGACAGCATCCTTTCTGACTATTGCCATTCATTCCAACAATCATCCCACAGGGAATGATATGAGACCTTGGGTAATTCAGAGGCGGAGGTTAGACTGGCATCTACCACTCAGTGCTGGAAGAGTCACTTTAAATGCTCTCCAGTGTTTTGGGTTTTTTAAAAAAAAACAACAACAAAAATTCAAGGCAACTAAAAAGAAATGACAGAGGAAAACGATTTCCATCCTGGTTTGGCCCCTAATTTGCTAGCTTTCTCATATAGGAAGTTCTCTTGCTGTGGTTCAAAAATGCATTTCTCTATTGGTAATCTGGTCTAATAGAGTCCACTTCTATCACTTCAAGGCATTACTAGCTTACAATTTGCCCAGAAATAGGATTGAAGTAAGATTCAGCTCTCAGTCCAGCTGGGATGTATCCATAAATAGGAAGAAGATACCATGTCATCCTTCACAGTTAAGAGTAAAATTTCTTAGGCTTATCCTAATCTATCTAGTTCATCTACTTGCAACCATTCAGGTGCTGTTGGATTGCAACTGCCATCATTCCTTATTGCTGGCTAAACTAGGTAAAGGTGATGGGAGTTGCTGTCCAACTCCTGGAGGTCCACAAGTTGCTCATCCCTATACTAACCCAATATTAAGAGCCCTGGTGGCGCAGTGGTTAAATGCCTGTACTGCAGCCACTCACTCATAGACCACAAGGTTGCGAGTTCAATACTAGCCAGGGCTCAGGCTAGACTCAGGCCTGCATCCTTCCGAGGTTGCTAAAATGAGTACCCAACTGTTGGGGGGCAATGAGCTTACAGTTGTAAACCACTTAGACATCCCATAGCGTGATATGAAGCAGTATATAAATGAAGTGGTTTTGCATTAATAACATTCATACATCACAATAAGCCACAAGATGGTTTGTTCAACCCTGGCTTGTTGTAATGTGCAAATATGCCTCTGCTAACAAACCTTTGTTTGTTAAGCAGTCACAAATCACAGTCTGAACATACAACTTCTGGTTAGCTTACACTTTGGCTTGTTTAAACCATGGCTTCTTAGCACAACCAAACTCACACCCACGGCATATCCCTGGTTTGTTTCTTCACCTACTTGGCCTGAAACAAAGGCTGCAAAAAGGATGAGAGAAACAAAATAGGGAAAAAAACAGAAATGGAGAAAACATGTGGTGATGTGTTTGGTCATTTACTTTGCAATGTATGGCTAAAGAAAAAAAACACGATTAACGCAATCCATGGTTTATTGTGATACGAGAATACACCCTTCTAATTTTGCAGTTCCACAAAAACTTTTTTTTTAATTTTAATAAATTTTATTGACAAAAATGAAAATAACATCTCTACACATAACAAATGACCAAAAACAGAATAAACAAACAAAAACAGGACATAGTACAATATAGCGTCATCCAATACAAACAAAACCAACAATAACCTTAGTAGAATAGCATAGATAGTAAAATAAAATAACTAAGAATTACTAATATATTTTCTTTCTACATTCTTTCTTACCTACTAATATCAATCTTCTTAACAAAACTCCCTCCCTTACCTTAATTTCTTTAATCCCCTATCTTTCTTTCTCACAATCAGTCCATTCTTTCCTTTTCCTATCATTATAACTTATCTTTCTTTCCTCTCTCATACCCTCCATCACATCTCCACTCATCAGTTCCTCCTACCTTCTCCTACTTACTTAACTCTTAGCACCCCTTCCTACAATTCGAAACAATTAACTAAAAAGAAAGAGAGAAAGTACATATATAAGAATGACTAGAGTTACCTACTAACACGCACATACAAACACAAAGAAAAAAAAACTTCCTAGCTACCACTTCTGTTTATACAATATTCAATGACTTCTTATAAATTCCTTACATAATCCTTAATTTCCTCAGCTTAATATATTAATTCTTAACATTCCTAACTAGCCTTAGCTTGACTTTACTTTCTCCCCACTAATATAGTTGATTTATTAACCTTCGTTTAGATTTCCTAGTCTTTAGTCATACTCCCTGTACAAAATCGACTTGGCTTAGATTTACCGTACTAGTTTACACATGCTACTATAAATTAGTTAAGACTAATATTCACTGACCATTGCAATCCTTCCCCATTGCTCTCTTATAAATTTGACAACTCTCTCCCAATCCTTAAATATTTTTCTGGGGAATAGCCCTTTAACAACAATGTCAATTTGTCCATTTCTAAAATGTCATATAGCTTCAAAAGCCAATCTTCTTTATTTGGGATTTCCTTCAATTTCCATCTACTTGCAAAAAGGATTCTGGAGATTGTGGTCACAGTTCCACAAGAACTTTTGACTGAATTAAAGGCCCTCCCCAAAGTATGCCTTCTTAGCTGCATCTGCACTACAGAAATAATGCAGTTTGACACTGCTTTAACTACCATGGTGCAATTCTTTCCAATCCTGGGATTTGTAGTTTCTTATGGCACCAGAGCTCTCTGACAGAGAAGGCTAAATGTCTCACAAAACTACAAATTCCACAATTCCATAGCATTGAGCCATGGCAGTTAAAGTGGCATTATTTCTGCAGTGCAGATGCAGCACCTTTCTTCTTGATCAAAAGCTTGGGATATTAACAGCTGTGTAACAGGCAAAAGGACAGTAAGAACCATTTTATAGAAAGCTGAATTTTTTTGTTCTCTAGATCCTTTGTCAGGTAGGGAAAAAATTATGGCCGCTCTAGACAAAATACATCTTCTTTGCTAGCAGGGAGACAAGAGATTGGACAGAAAATCTTTCTAGAATGTTTATAGACTTCCTTATATTGGTTGTCATTATAAACCACTTAGTACTAAGACTTTGGAGTCTAATTAGTCTCCCCACACAATGTATGTATTTAAAAGCGACTGATGGGAAAGGTTTTCCATACAATTATTTACACACAGGAAGATGTTTTAAAGACAGGAAACCTATTTATCATGTTAGGGGATGATGTCGCTTCATAACTGAAAAATTAGGCACTGCCATACACTGTTGGGGAAAAAAAATAATGCAAATATTTTTTTCATCCCACAGGATCACTCTCTATTTTTTCCCCCCATTAGACCTGCTATTAATATCATAAATATTAGGCAGATATTCACCAGGTCCTGATTTTCAAGGCATCAGAATATAGCAAATTGCCCATTACGTAAAGCTATGGTGGGACCAGCAGATGCACCCAGCAACAGAGTCAGACAACCCCCCAGAACTGAAATGAAGGGCTCCAGATCATTCAGGAAGATCCAGACAAACTGGCGAGGTATTTTAATTCATTTTACAGGAGTATACCCTGCTTCTGGTGCTGAACGTTGTTGTTCAGTCCGTTCACACCAGAATCAGGGTTTGGACTATGCATAGACCAATTTCCTGGAGAGAGGAATTTATTTGGCTGGTGCAAATAGAGCCTAGGGAAGATGACAAAAAAAGGCAAGAACTGTAGATAAGGGAGGAAAGAGAAGAGAATAAAAGAGGGAGAGAAGAGGATGTTTATCCAGGAATAGTGGTGGATTGAGAAGGAGTAAGAGGAAAAGAAAGAAATCAAGAATATGGAATCAAAAGCCTAAACAGAGGTGAAAGGAGGAAAATGCAGCCTGTATATTATGTGTTTATTACATTGCCACACTGGAGCACTCTAGGTGGAGGAACACTTAATGTTTGAGAAAATACTTCCAAATCTACTACTCCCAATTTACAAAGCTCCCATTCCACAAGCCCTGATTTTATCTGACATTTAAAAAAAAATAGGATGCAGTCTCAGAAGCTATAGCAAGAGCAAGAAGTAGATACTTAATCCTTTCCCTCCTGCCATTTATTTATTGCTTTCCCACTCAATGTTCTGTGCCTGCAGGCAGCAAGTGTCAAAAGAATCACTTCCTAAGGGAAACAGCTACAGGGAAGTCAACTCAGTCCAGCTCATGCACAGGTAATCCCAGAAGATGAAGGGAGGCTCCAGATGTCATTCCATAAAGTCAGTAGTCCAGATATCCAAAGCCAGAAAGGGAGGAGACAAGATGTCATTAAACATAGCCACTCCAGGTTCAAGAATCCAAGGAAACAGAAATACTAAGAGCAAGGCTAGAGCTCAAACAGTTCTGACAAAGGAGATTATCACAGCGCTAATAGAAAATGGTTTACCTGAGAGCCCCTGTGAGTGGGGCTGGACCCAGGCTGGACCCGGGTGGTGATTTTGACGGCTAAATCCTTCTGATAAGATCAGGATGCCACCCGGCTTAAAATTTAATACGGGTGGCATCCTGATCTTACCACAAGGATTTAGCAGCCAAAATCACCACCCAGGTTCAGCCGGGTGTCTCCTCAGCATCTGTCATGTCCTAATGAAGAGAAAGACCTGAATCTGCATCAGTTACCAGCTTCCACAGGTTTAGGGAGGGAGTTGTCTGGAGCCAGAAACTCTTCCTAATTCAACTACTCTGTGCCAGATTCCAGAAAGTGAGTTATGACACCTACCCACCCAATTTTCATCAGTTTTCAAGAGTTGCTATGTATTATAACAATAATACACCCTACATTGCTCAACATAGCATGAATTCCACAGTCGGAGGTTCAGTATGGCTCACCACCCTCAGGACTCATGGTTTTTGCTGCATTGTCCCCTCTGAACAGCCATTCTGTGGCTGTTGGAAAACCGGGTAGGATCAGGGTCTTGGTGGACAATGTCATCAGGGTGATGTCAGTTGGTGATGCTTCTATGATCCGCTGCCCTTTCTACCACTCACAGCATAAGCAATCACAGCAAAACCATGAGTTGGGGTGGGAATTCGATTACTGAGAATGGTGGAATAAAATAACCATTTCTTCATGGGTCATTCACAGACATAAGGTGGACCTAGGCTTAAACAGGTCACAAACAGGATGCCAGCCACTGTCTCTCTCTCTCTCTCTCTCTCTCTCTCAGAAATGCACCAGCCCAAAATATTTTGCTGTCCCAGAGTGGAAAAGTAAAGACCTTCCTACCAGTGAAGGTGCTTCACTAACCAAGGGCATATCCTCCAATTTTCACAGATGGAAAGTGGGACACATGTTCAGGATGGCAAAAGGAATTAATGAAGAAGAGCACACAAGGTAGGAAAGGATGCGGCAGTTTGCTTTTGCCTAAGCCTACTGGGAAGAGCCAGAGTCTGCCCCCTGCTCTCCTCCCAGCTGAGTTAATTGCCTTAAACTCTGCACCAATAGAAGCAAGCTGAGGGTGAAGAGGGAAAGTGGGATGAGGAGAGAGAAACCAGGAAGTTTTTAAAGTAGCAGAAGAAATGAAATGACAGGACTGATCAGGATAGTTCTTGCCAAATCAGGACAGTTGGAATGTATGCAATGGTAGCCACATTATGGCAGTAAAGGGCCCTTGGTATCTGCTGAGGTTTGGTTACAGGACCACCCGCTTCCCCATATGGATAACAAAATTCATGGATCTAAAGTCCCATTATATTCAATAGCACAGTAAAATGGTGTGCCTTATATAAAATGTCAATATCATGGTTTGCTTTTTGGATTTATTTATTTATTTTTACAATTTTCAAATGGAGGATATTTAAATCCATTGTTGCAGGATCCATGGATACAGAGGACCAACTGTAAGAGCAAAGTAAGTTAGCATCAATTGCTAACATCAATTGTTGCAGCGGGTTGGACTGGATGGCCCTTGTGGTCTCTTCCAACTCTATGATTCTATGATTCTATGATTCTACTGTCCTTCCATGGCACCTGAAATCTGATGCCTGAGACAGCCATCTTGCTGTGCCTAAAGGTAGGAGAAGCCCTGACACTGGGTGACCACTGGCTTCTATGTAATGAAGGATATAATATATCTTTATATTTTTTCTGCACAATTTTGTCCTGCCTGTTTCCCACCTATGTCTCAATATTTCCTATGAAAGCAGCAAAAACGGACTTCAGCTTACCATCTCTTTCCAACTGTTTTTCCCATATTTTGAAAAATCTAATTGCAAATTGACCATCTCTGGGGACGGTAAGTATAATTTTCACAAACACCAAGAGGAATCATGAGGCAAAAAGCATTCATTCATCATACCGGAAAAGCCTTTCCCTCTTGGCTGGCAAACATCAATTTTAAAAAAGCCTCCTTCAGACAAAAATTACATTTCTGTCATACTGTTGTTTCTATCAGTTTAAGGTCATGACATTTATACTCCATTCCCCATTAACATTTTACATTCAGTGCCAGCCAGATTAACTTCACTTTGTGCAATCAGTCTATTCCTATGACCTTGCCCTGGTCTTTCTGCTTCTTGACCCAACAAGATTTTGCATGATCATTTCAAGTTTATCTGCACACACAAACACACAGAAATAGAGAGAGAGAGAGAGAGAGAGAGATGGAAACAAAGGACAATTTTGACCTTGAAGGAAAAAGAAACAACCACACCAGTCATAAACATCTTCACTGAAATATGTATTTCAAAGTGTGATCAGCTCTTTCAAAGTGCTAGGATATTGTTTTTATTGATTTTATTTGCCACACCATTCTTCAAAAGGTAAGGATGTGTATTCCATGCAAATGTAGCAAAATGCAGAATTTGATATTGTATCCAGAATCTCAGGGAGAAAGTGATTTTTAAAGGAAAATTCTAGCCTATATTGTCATGTAGGCTGGAAACTGGGCTTACCAACCAGCTAGTATTTGACTAGTCTGACCAATAAAACCATGTCATGCCAAACCTGTCACTTGATCTGCAATGTCTTGAAAGGGCAACAAAATAGTAGTTATTTAATTTAATGGCATATCATTGCTCTGATGGCAGAAGAGGTGTTTGTAAGAGCTCCTACCTCATGAGAAAAATGTGCAATTCAAGAAAATGGGCAAGAGCAGGCTGGGCAGAATGGTAAATTCGCTATAAGCTAAGCAGCACTTGCATAATCATGCAAGATCTTGTTGGGTCAAGAAGCTAAGCAGCCTTTGACATGTGAGCAAGAAAAAAACCCCACACAAATCCTATCTGAAAGAAGTCTGCAGAACAATTTTCACCCTCAAGCAATTGTGCCTCCATAGGGATGGTTGCTTCATGGTTCAAGGCCAGTAGCCATAATGCATTATGTAATCTGCACAGGGCCTTTCAATCCTCATATCCCATTATAAGAACCTACCACTCTCATCTCCATCTCCTCTTCAGCATAAAAGCTCCAAGAAAACCAGAAGACAAGGTACATGGCCATTTGAGAAAAAGTGCGGGGGGGGGGGGGCGGGGAGGATGGACTTGACGTTTTGGCCTATATAAAGCCCTTCCAAATTACTCCTGGGTCCATCTCTTGGCAAAGCATAATGGCAGGAAGCCATAATATATTAAAACAGTAGATTAAAACAAACAAGAGCCCTTTGGATCAGATTACACATCACTTTCCTCACATCTGACAACAGCCGAAATCCGAGGCAGTAAAAGACAATCGGAGGCCATAATGGTCTAATAACTCTGTGCTAAAAGTACTTGTGGGAGTAAACCGCTACAAGCTCAGCATAGCCTTCAGGATACATCGTGAGCCTTAAAATCCACAGCAGTATACTCAAGAGCATTACTGCATAAGTGCTCGTTTAAGACTTCCTGCGCAATGGAACATGCTCACTTAAGAAACGTAATTAGGCCTCAATTGTGGGTGATGTTCACACATTGTGGATCATCCTTAAAAATGACAAGGGAAGGTCAGGGAGGGAAGGGGGATGGATGACCTACAGAGCTCTGAAAGGGGCATTAGGCTTCTCCCTCCATTATGTTTCCATGCAGGGAAATTACCACTTTAGCACAAGAGCACCTTTTCCTGGTGCGAAAGCAACTGATGATGAGAGAAAGGCCATTCTCACACATCTGTGTGTATGTTACCGACATAGGAAATTATAAAAGGCGATATCCTTAGGCAATCCTTTTCCGTCTCACTTGAGCAAGTCATGGCTGAGGTCTGCTTGCTGGAAACGGGAACAAATAGGCTCAGGAATACAAGGCAGCCCCATGTGCCATTTGGAGAAAAAGCTGCCAACCAAATCCACGGGCAATCCAAGCAAACAATGGCTGAACCTGTCACTGCTGATTTTGCTTCATTTCCTATTTTTTCCCCATCTTCAAGGATTTTTTTTAATTCCCAATTTTCTACATCAGATAGCACTTTTTAAAGCAAAAATGCATACAAATTTTCATGCACATTTCTCCTGATATATGCATTTTTGTACACAATTTGGCTTTGCATACATACCTTTGCAAACAATTCCCCTAATTTAAGTAGTTTAACTTGGTTAATGGTAGGACAGGATAAAGTTTAATATATATACCGTGTGTGTGTGTTGTGTATCTTGAAGTCATTTCCAACTAAGGTGATCCTGTCATGGGGTTTTCTTGGCAAGATTTGTTCAAAGGAGGTTTGCCATTGCCTTCTTCTGAGGCTGAGAGCATGTGACTTGACCCAGGTCACCCAGTGGGTTTCATGGCCAAGCAGGGAATCAAACCCTGGTCTCCAGAATCATAGTCCACTGCTCAAACCACTACACCATGCCGACTCTCAACATATACCATACTATAATTGATTTTTGTATTTTATTTGCAGAGATATGTGCACTTTTATGAAAACTTTCCTTAAAGAAATGAAAATTGCATCGCAACACTGGAGAAGGATGAATATCAATCTCGTAGTCTGAAAACAAAACAAAGCAAAGCAATTTTTTTTAAAAAAACACACACATTTTTGACTTTCACCTGACCAGCATGGCTCCTGCCTATGTTGCGTTAGGGTTTTAAAGCTATAATTCAAAAAGGTAGCTTTTCCAAGTCCTGATTTATATATAACTGTATTTTGGTTACCATATTGGTTTGGGAATTGTAAATTCTGTAACTTCATATTAACACATGAACCAAATGAAATTTCTGTCATCCCTACTGTTGACCTAGGATCCAGTTCCACTAAATACAGTAGGGATCCCATGTGAGTAAATATTGATAGGATCAGGTTGCTAGCCAGTCGGGTTCATTCTTCATTGAAATGGATGCACTCGAAGGAGCCAAAATGATGTTATAGGTATGGAGCTCATGCCCATAAGTCAAGAGCCTTCAGAACTCAAGTATTTGTTCCAAGTGTAACATTATAAATGAAGAACACAAGAGAGACAAAATATTGTCATGCTATTAGCAGGAACGGAAGAAGGAGCAACAAGGTTAGTAACACAGTACAAGCCTCTGCCCCCTCTTTTATTCAGATGAACACCCAGTGTGGCTTTCAAAGAAACAGAAATGTAATTTTAGAGATACAGCAATAACTACAATCAACATGAGAACTAAGTATTAAGAGCCTATTGGAAGTATATAAATATCAGCCTAAATTATATTATTTAGTTTTGATTAGAGTGGAGTGACCTTGGGCAAGTCATATTCTCTCAGCCTCAAGGGAAGGATCCTCTGAACAAAATTTGCCAAGAAAACCCAATGATAGGGTTGCCTTAGGGTGTCATAGGTCAGAAACAATTTGAAGGCACACAACAACAACAAAGAGTGATGTAGTAGTTTGAGCATTGGACTGTGGCTCTGCAGACCAGGGTTCGAATCCCCTCAACCATGGAAATCCACTGGGTGACCTTGGACAAGTCGCACTTCCTCAGTCTCAGAGAAAAGCAAAGGCAAACCTCCTCTGAACAAATCTTGTCAAGAAAACCTCACAACAGGTTTGCCTTAGGGTAGCCATAAGTTGAAAATGACTTTAAGGCACACAACAACAACAATGTAGTGTTCAGATGCTGTACAAGTGAAAGCCTCTATGAAAGGTCTGTATAATGCCTCAACAGACACTCTGGGAAACTATTAAATTTTACAAGAATGTGATGATTATGATGGATAAAAAAGCTATGTTAAATAGTTTAATGGTTAATTATTACCAAGCCTGTTAAACAGCTCAATAGAGAGATAAAGTCCCTATTTAAATCCTTCTGAAAGTGAACATCTGGAAAGCCATAATGACATAATGCTATATAGCCTTGAGAGCCAGTGTGATATAGTGGTTTAAGAGTTGGACTAGGACTCTGGAGATCAGGGTTTGGACCCTGCTGGGCCACGGAAACCCACTGGATGTCCTTGTGCAAATCACATACTCAGCCTCAGAGGATGGCAATGGCAAACCCCCTCTGAAGAAACTTGCCAAGAAACTTACCATAAGTACAAAATCACTTGGAGGCACACAACAACAGCAATGTAGCCTTACCTGTAATGGAATACATGAAGCTTAAATACCCAAACATTGCTATGTCTGAATATTTTTAAGACAAAAGAGAGATAGAGCTTGGTGCATCTCCACGGTAAGGGTATTTCAAAGCCTTGGTGCTACCACTGAGAAAGTTTTGTCTCTTCTATTTGCTGCGCCACTGGCGATGACAGCACAGAGAGCATCAAAGAGTATAGGACATCTTAAAGTCTAGGAGCCTGAAATAAGAACAAGCAGTCCCTGAACAGGTAGTGAAATTCTGCAGCTTTAAAGGCCAAGTCTAGAGCTTTCAATTGAGTCTAAAAACAAAGAGATAACCAGTGAAGTATGTACAAATTCAGAACAATATGCACCCATTATCAGGCGCCAGACAAAAGCCTTCCTGTCATATTTTGAGGAGCTGAAGATCCTGAGCTATTTTTAAAGGCATGCAAAATGCATTTCCATATGATGGTACTAAAAGTTTTGAATTGCTGTGTTTATCACCTCCTAAAAAGAACTCCTAAATCCAGTTGTTACTCTCTACCACCAGAGTAGCCCCACTGAATCAATGGGAATATGCCAAATCAACACTTACATAAGTTCCATTGATTCATTGGGCTCACTCAAATTGGATTTAATCCTGGCTTGGAAATCATGAGGACATCCACCTGATTGCAACTTCCTTCATTCTAGACTGCAACTCCCATTGGTTATGCTATCTAGGGCTGCTGGGAGTTGCAGTCCAACCTCATTTGAAGAGCCACATGATTCCCACCCCTGTTTTAGGTCTTTGCTTCCTCCCTATGCACATGTCACAAAGTTAGACAGGCAGACCAGAAATGTGTGTTCACTGCAACTCAGCATTAATGGAGCATTTTCATCTTTGAGGAGCAGCTCAGAGCTACCTCTGTGTTAAAAAGTAGTCTTGTTCCATCATTGGAGAAAGAGTTTATTGGTTAATGTTTCAAGCAAGCATTCGTCATGAGAATAGGGTTGCCATAATCCTCTTCCACAAAACCAGGACAAAAGCATACAAGACTGGATTGGGCAGGTTATCGATTAACCCCACCCCAAAATTAAAAAAAAAAACATTTTGACATTTAATAGTGTTTTATTTCATATTTCAGTTGTTATTATTGCTGTTGTTTGTTTATATATTGCCATCAATTTACATTCTGGAATTTGTAGTTTGTTGTGGCATCAGAATGCTCTGACAGAGGCTCACAAAACTAACCATCCCAGAATTCCATAACGTTAAGCCATGACAGTTAAAGCGGTGTCAGACTGGTTATTTCTGCATTGCAAATTAAACCTATGTCTCTGAATTCTAGCCACCTGGAAGGGAATTTAGCAAAGGGGTTATTTTTCTTTTTACACAACCCTATGGAGAGGAGGGTGAAGACAAGCTCCGAAGCAGGCACCAGAGTAAATGGGACTCCTTCCTATTCTGGGAGCCGCTTGGAAGGAGAGTCCCATCCACAACCTCAAGCACCCTTGCCACACACTTACCAAGACACAACACAAGCCCTTCTCTGCCTGAGCCTCAAGGACAGGATGATGAGTCTTCTTTTGAGGTTTTACTCCTGCTTGTTGCAATCCGAGATCATCTGCTTCAACTGGCCCAGCCAGTTGTGCCATTTTTCAGACTCTTCAATCTGGGCTTTTCCAGGTTTTCCAGGACAAATGGCAAACCTACAAGAGAGTCCTCAAATCCATGCATTCAGGGAGAATATACAAATACTGTAGCTGTGATTCCAGTTTAATTGCCCTGGCAACATCCTATGGAATCTTGGGATTTGCATTTTGGGGACGGGTATTTAGAGGGATCAGGAGAAGATTAAGAATGGGAAGGGTGGCCATGAAAGAACTAGAAAAGATCCTAAAATGCAAAGACATACAACTCAGCACAAAAGGCAGAATCATACAATGTATGGATGTGAGAGCTGGACAGTCAAGAAAGAAGATAGGAGGAAAATCAACGCATTTGAGATAATGTGGTGCTGGAGAAGAGTGCTAAGGATCCCATGGACAGCCAAAAGGACAAACAAATGGGTCCTAGAGCAGATCAAGCCAGAAATATTCCTCGAAGCCAAGAGGACAAGACTTAGAATGTCGTACTTTGGACACATCATGTGAAAGCATGAATTGTTGGAAAAGACAATAATATTAGGAAAGGTGGAAGGAAGTAGAAAGAGAGGAAGGCTACATGCTAGATAGATGGGCTTTATTAAAGGCCTAGAGATGTCTCATCCATAGGGTTACCATGGGTTGAGACAGACACGAAGGCAGTTAGCAACAAATTTAGAAATCTCAGACAGGCTAAAGACCTTATCCAGCTCATATTACTCATTCCAAGTCAAGCTACCTCCAAGTATTATGGAATAAAGCAAGGATAGCTGACAACAGTAATTTGTTGCACTGTGCATCATGGAAAGCAACTGGGTAGAGGCTAACATTGCCCCTGCCATCTTCTGTAAGTAGACTAGTAGAAATTTACATTCTGCCAAGGTGATGTAAAAACTCATCCAGCATATTCACTTTCTAAGAATAGCACCATTTGATCTTCTAGGAGTTGATGAATGTTCATGTCTGTCTCTCCATCACTGACTATCCTGATGCCATTAACTATGTTCAGATAAAGATTTCCCTCAATTTCCCATCATTCATTGATGGTACTTAATGCTAAGGCAAATTTGTCAATTTTTGCTGACTACCAGGCTTGCAAGCACCTTAGGATTACTCAGGTAGATGGATACAAAATTATGGGGGTGGAGGGAAATGTCATTTGAAAGCTATTTGGAGAAAATCCACATGTCCATGTCATATTCCTGCAAAGTATTCACTTTCCACCCAGTCATATTTTCATATATATGTGTCTATGCTCACATATGAAGCACAGAAAGCTATCTCAGTCTGAGATAGACTGTTTAGACCAGGGGTCGGCAACTTATGGCCTGCGGGCCGGATGCAGCCTGTGGAGGCCTTCAGACCAGCCCCTACCCAGTCCTGCTGCCACTGCCTCCACGTCGCCACCGTTGCCACCTTTTGTGGCCGCGGGGGTCCTCTGGGGCTCCATTTTGGATTCCAAAAGGGCGCCCAGAGTCTCGCGCGACCTTTTCCGACGCAGGAAAGATCGTACGAGACTCCGGGGCACCCTTTTGGAATCCAAAATAGCGCCCCGGAGGAGGCCCAGCGCTGCCGAGGGAAACCTCCTGGGGGGCACCCGCGGCGGCGCTGGGCCTCTCGGAGGCCTGGCGCTACCGAAGGAAGCCTCCTGGGGGCACCCGCGGTGGCACTGGGCCTCTCAGAGGCCCGGCGCTACCGAGGGAAGCCTCCTGGGGGGCACCTGCGGCAGCGCTGGGCCTCGCGGAGGCCCAGCGCTGCCAAGGGAAGCCTCCTGGGGGCACCCGCGGCGGCTCTGGGGCTCTCGGAGGCCTGGTGCTGCCGAGGAAGGCCTCCGGGGGGGGCATGGCAGTGCTGGGCCTCTCAGAGGCCCGGTGCAGCTGAGGGAGCCCTCCTGGGGGGCCACGCTGATATGTGCATGCGTGCGTGCGTGCGACGCAGGGAGGTGGCTGCCATTTTGTTTTTCAAAATGGTGGCATGCACACGCAGGGGGGCAAGCGCGTGTGTGCAAGTGCGCATGCGCGCCAGCCCCCAGCGCCATTCCTCCCTGCGGTATGTCGGCAAAAAAGGTTGCCAACCCCTGGTTTAGACCAATATCATTAACTCTGACTGGCATCAGCTCTCTAGATTTTAGGCTTTTTTCCTAGGATTTGTCTACATCAATGAGAAATCCTTTACTTACCCCATAGCTCTGTGCACTTTCCTGATCCGTAAAGACTCTGATAACACCACACTCCCTGCGCCAGGATGGGAGTAACCAGAAGAAATGGTGGTCCTATGATGATTGTGTGATCAAAAGGAAGTTCTAAAAATTTTGGAGAAAAACCTCACATAGCCTGCAAATTCTGAGGAATATTGTATGCCTGGATTGCAGCTACTATGAGTTTCCCATTGGTGTAGATAAGCTCTAAGTCCTACCTCAAGATGACAAGAGATCCAAATATATACAGCAGAAGTGAACAGAGCTCACTCTTCTCTCACATGCCCTGTCCACACTAGATCTCTTTTCTCCACCTGAAAAGTTTGCTGGGAGAGACAGAATGTCAGAAAGTAAGGGCAAAGGAGTGAGAATTCAGCTCTCCTCATCCATTGACAGTTTTTGAGGAAAAAATGAATATCTTCCTACAGCCGCCTCATCATTGGGCAGAATGAGTCAGGTTCACTGGGGGATTCTGGAAATTATAATCCAAAAAAAGAACTCCCCTGCAACAATCTGGGTTCTGCTTGTTTATTTATTTATAATTAATTTCTATCCTACCTTTCACCCAGCACAGCATTGAAGACAACCTATAAGCATTTAAAACAAAGTGCAACTAAAAACTATTAATACACAAGCGAAAAGACAATTAAGCCACAGTTCTGCTTTAAAAACACACATTAAAATAGTTTCAAAAAACATTTTTGAAAACATAACAAAATGCAAAACACAACACACCCCCCATTGAAAGCTCCATCTGCTACTTTTAGATTTAAAGATCAAAGATTGCCTACATAAAATAGTCTTTGCTTGCCAGCAGAAAGACAACAGGAAGGGGATCAACCAACCACTTGTGGAAGAGAGTTCTACAACTTGGGAGCAGCTACCAAGAAGGCTTTCTCCTTGGGATGCTTGGGATGATGGTGGGAGCAAAAGCCCTTCCCCAAAGATCTTAAAAGGACACATTTCTGCTACTTTGCTGATTTAAAGCTAGACCCTAACAGGCTTGGCTTTGGTATTTTTGATATTTAAATATTTTTGTTTCCTCAACAAAGGCTGAAGCCTTAGGAAACTTGGATTACCCTACAAAAAAATTCTTTCTACAGTGTAGACACACCCTTTGTGTGTTTGTGCACACACCTGTTGCCTGCCTGCCTGCCTTGCAATTCTTTTATCATAAGGACAACAGATGATCCACAATGGGTGTGAACACTCCATTCAACCCTGTTGGGTGGGATGGACAGGTGTTGGCATTAAGCATGTGGATGTGGAAGAACTTCAAGTTTCAGAGGAGAGTCAAAGGCAGATTGTTGTGGAGGAGATTAATACAATCACCGCCATCCCAATAACTGCCATGTATTGGACTATACCTTCCATCATACTCACTCAGCACACCACTAATGTCCAACACATCTGGATCTGTTTGTCATGGGCCAAAAGCTGCAGGACTGGGACCTGGAAGAAGAGTCAGAAGAGGAGGCTGAGGAAGGGACCCAGGCAAGTCTTCCAGACAGGGAACAGCCTGCAGCTCTGCGTAAGAGCTCCAGCCAACTAATCCTGTGGAATTGCCACCTCAGCCAGCAGGACAAGGGCAAGACTCACCTGCTGATGAGGCAGAGGACACATGAGGAGGAACAAAAGGATCCAACAAAGGATAGAGCTAAAACGCTCAGCCAGGCTATTTGCAAGATTACAACCAGCTGGTGTCAGGCTATTTAAGAGCTGAGTTTGTTCAGTCAAGTGCTGGAAGCTACTTGTCTGTTTCTTGGCCAGCATTCCTGTTACTTGTGTTTAGATTCCTGCATTCCTACTTCAGATCTGTTGGCTTCTTTGATTTTTGGATCGTATTGACCTTGATTCCTGTTGCCTCCCTTGACTTGAACTGCTTGATCTACGCCTCTCTCTTGATCAGACCTGTAGAACATATGGCCAAGGGATTTTGGGTGGCCCATAAGGATGATGAAGAACTTCAAGGCTCCTCTGCTGCTCAGCCTCCTCCTGAGGAGAGAGCATGCAGATGAGGAGGAGGAAGGGCGAACGCTCACCCTGCAAGGCTTCTCTACCTCCTGGCTTTCTCCTGAGGAGGACAGGTGGAGGAGGAGTACAGGTGAACACTTGCCCTACAAGGCTTCTCCGCCACCCTGCCTTGTACTGAGGAGAAGGCCAGGCACTGGCGGAGGAGGAGAAGGACGGGTGAACACTTGCCCTGCAAGGCTCCTCTACCTCCTGGCTTTCTCCTGAGGAGAAGGAAGGGCAGAAGAGGAGGACAGGTGAACACTTGCCCTGAAAGGCTCCTCCACCACCCTGCCTTGTCCTGAAGAGAAGGCCAGGTGTTGGCGGAGGAGGAGGATAGTCTCCTCTGTTGCTTGGCTTTCTCCCGAGGGGAAGTCCAGGTGGAAGAGGAGAAAGACAGGCATGGCTACTCTGCTGCTCAGCTTTCTTCTGAGAGGGTTGAGCAGAGGAGGATGGAATTAATATTAATAAATCACAATATTAATAATTACTATTAATTAATATTATAAATTAATTAATATTTAATTAAAACCTATCTGCAGCCGAAGAAGTTTAGCCTATTTTAATTTTGGCCCCCACCTGCGGCCAAGTTGTGGAGGCCTGCTCTTGGTGGGCTCTCACAGGCATGGATGCTTTCTTTCTACTTGTGAGTAGCTGTCTCTGCCTGCACTATCAGTTGGAGGTTGCCTCCCAGCCAGCCTGTGCGGGCGTTTGCTGAACCAGGACACTGTTGAGTTGAAGAAGCTGCAAAACGCCACACAGCAGACAGAGAAGGCTCTTCCACAAGTAACTGGAAGAGGAAGCAATACAAATACAGACAAGAGTTATCCCCCCCTCCATTTTTCCTTCCAGCTGTGAATTGTTGGGAGTGAATGTGCTCATCCAGCTAGTGTGTGTATGAGGGAGTATTGTAAAGTTTTAATTATCATCTTTAAAAAATTGACAGATGTTTTGTTTTGTAGTTGTTAACTTATCTCTATGTAGTCACCATCCAGATTTGCACATTTTTCCCAGCGTTTCTTCACCCTCTGGATACTGTTATTGGAGACGTCTGCAGATCGCGCCTTATGAGGATTTTACACTTTAAAAGCCCCTCTCAGCGGCTTTCGACACAATAGTTCACGGCATCCTCTTGGAACGCCTGAGGGGGTTAGGTATCGGAGGCACTGCATTGCAGTGGTTCCAGTCCTTCCTCTCGGGCAGGTTTCAGAGGGTGCTGTTTGGGGACAGTTGCTCCAGTAAAAGGGAGCTCACCTGTGGGGTTCCACAGGGGACTATTCTGTCCCCGATGTTATTTAACATCTATATGAAGCCGCTGGGTGAGATTATGGAGCTGGGTGTTGTTATCAGTATGCTGATGACACCCAAATCTATTTCTCCGTGTCTCCTTCAGCGGCCTCGAATTCCAATGGCATCTCTTCTCTCAATGAATGTCTTCGGGCAGTAATGGGCTGGATGAGGAAAAACAGATTGAAACTGAATCTGGACAAGATGGAGGTGCTCACGGTAGCGGCCCCGAAATCAAAAATTGGGTTGCAACCTCCAGTCCTGGATGGAGTCACAGTCTCCTCCAGTGACTGTGTTTTCAGTCTGGGGTGCTCCTTGACTTGTCGCTCTGATGACAAACCAGGTGAATGCGACAGTCAGGAGCGCCTGTTATCAGCTTCGGCTGATATGCCAGCTGCGCCCTTTTCTGGAAGTAAGGGATCTTGAGACTGTTGTACACGTGCTGGTAACCTCACGTCTAGATTTCTGTAATGTGCTCTACATGGGGCTACCCTTGTGCCTGATTCAGAAACTACAGTTAATACAGAATATGGTGGCCAGAATAGTATCGGGAACATTGAGGAGGGACCATATTACCCCGGTATTAAGGTCCCTCCACTGGCTGCCTATGAGTTTCCGGGCCCAGTACAAGGTGTTGGTTATCACCTTTAAGGCCCTAAATGGCTTGGGTCCAAATTATCTCAGGGACCACCTTCTCCCTTATAATCCTCCCCGCGCACTCCAGTCCTCTGGGAGGAATTTGCTTCAACCACAAAAATCCAGGCTTACAGCTACCTCCCAGAGGCCTTTCTCTGTTGTCGCCCCTAGATTGTGGAACGGCCTGCTGGATGAGATCCATCAATTGACATCTTTAGACAGTTTTAAAAAGGCTGTCAAGACGGATCTCTTCTGGCAGGCCTTTCCAGGATGAAGATCCCAACCTCAAGAATTCTATCCTAGGAGAGTTCCTCCAGCAGTCTCTTTCCCAGCTTAAAACAAAATCCTGTTTTTAGTAATATTTGTATAATGTCGTTTTAATGATTGTTTTAAATTGTGTGGTTTTTTATCTTGTATTGGTTTAATACTGTTTTAAAGGGGGGAGGGTATCGGGATTGAATGTACTTGATTTTTTATATTGTTAGCCGCCCCGATTGTTCTAAGAGGGGTGGGGTATAAATAATAATAATAATAATAATAGTTTATTTGTACCCCACCCCTCTGCTTAGCAATTGGTCACTTCTGGCACAACCTTTCACGAAAATAAAGGATACAATGAGCTGATTTCCTCAACGTCATGCACTTAGGGATCATTGATGACACTGACAAAATTTCATCAATATACCATAATAACTTCCGAGTGATAAGTATTACTGTACAATACCCCCTCTTATGTATTTGTGTCTTCCAAAGCCCTTCTGGCACAGGGCTAGGTGCACTATCACGAGTGTCAGGGGATATTGTTTGAGGAGAGATTTCTATTTATAATGGCTCTTTTCAGACACGGCTGTGCACTTGCTGCTCTTAAGCTTTCAGCTCCACTTGAGTATTTCACTTTTCTGCTGCTGTATAAGGTTTTCTGGACCTCTGGGGAGTGTAAATGTGCTTCCTTGTGCATTTCTGAAAAGATCTCTGAAGCACTGGCATAAATCAACAGAAATTAATTTTTTGTAATATGTGTGGGTTTTATTGTTGCTGTTGTTTTTAATAGGAAAATAACAAGACACGTCCCCTTGTGTTCTGGTGGAGGACTTGCTCTGGCCACAGCTTCCATAAAAGGCTCTAGGAGCCCTGGGATGTGCATCCCTTCAAAGCACCCTCTCCATTAAATGTTTTCTGAAGAGCTTGGCTTTCTTCGCTTCTTGATAGTTATTTGTTTTGCTGTGTCTGAAGTTGCCACAACCAGCCAGCCTGAAAACACAAGTTCTCTCTTACTGCAAATAGACTTGCTTACTCTAAGGTGATCTTACTGGACTTTGAGATTTTGAATATTGCCAAACTCTTCTTTTGTTGGCTACTCAAAATAATGATAGTTATTACTAATGCAACACTTTAACAACAAAACAATTTAAATCCACTGCTTGAGCCTCAGGTGCTGCTCCTCTCTCTGCTCCCTCTGTTCTTTCCCCTCCTTTGTTACAGCCCAATAAATTTTGCTGCCTGAGGCTGACCAGCATGTGGCCAAGTTAAGGTGCATCAAAGTCAGGGCAGTTTTTTTGACAAATGACGCAGAGAATCCCACAAGGAAAATCTACATCCCAGGCAGTAAAAAATATAACACAGCAATTTGTCACCTTTTCAAATAATCTAAAATCTTCTGCCAGAGGCACTTGTCTCACTCTGCCAAATATAAGTGCTGGTACTGTCCTTTTACCTGTTCTATCTCTTCTTCTTTTTTCATTTCTGCATTACTAGTAAGGCAAGTAACTCTTAACAGAATAGTCAAACCAAAAACTCATTTGATTTATCTGAGCAGTAAAACAAACAATGATATGAAAAGATTATATGATTGTATATAATTGTGTGTGATTTTATATGATTACAACTGTAATTATGGAATCACTATCGCATTGTCAAAAAGATAAATAGAATTGACACTTTGGTATTTTAATTTAATAAAATTTAACTTTAAAAAAAAGTAGCCAGAAATATCTGCTTCAAACTAATGAATATGAATCTCATAGGATCATATGTCAGAAAGGGGTTATATTTGCCTAGGAGCTGCCTAAAGATGGAAAGAAAGAAAAAGGCAACCTAAAGGAGATGGAACCATGTTTTTTGGACATGTGCAGTAGTGTGATAAGAATGCATGCACAAAACTTTCAATCACAATATACTAATGATGCAGCAACGTGATAGATTTTTGTATGCTGAACATAAGTGCGCTTCTTTCACTTTTATGTTGGTGTAGTGTGATTGCACAACCGTGCAGAAATATATTGTTACAGTACTATGCTTCTGTTATCTTCTAATAGTGTGATTGTTGAGGAAATAGCCCTAGTGTGATAATCTCCCTGGTGTAGTAGTTTGAGTGTTGCACTATGACTCTGGAGACCAGGGTTTGAATCCTGTCTCAGCCATCTAAACCCACTGCGTGACCTTGGGCAAACCACACTCTCTCAGCTTCAGAGGATGGCCATGGCAACTCCACCATGCCATTAAAGCCCCATGATAAGTTCAGCTCATGGTCACCATAAGTCAGAAACTACTTGAAGGCACACAACAACAACAAAAGTTACATTAAGTAAAAGGTGATACAAGAATATGGCATATATATCTTTGTAGTGGCTATACTAGATGTGATGATGTGATATTATTCACACCATTGTGCCTTGGTTGGTTGAATTCTGTGTACACTGTGTTTTTGAAAATCAGAGAAGGAGTTCTGAAGGAGCTGCTCTATCTGCCTACTACCGTGTTTCCCCGAAAATAAGACCCGCACTCTTATTTTTATTTGGCCTCAAGAAGATGCACTATGGCTTATTTTCAGGGGATGTCTTATTTGTCCTGACTCCGCCCTGACGCCACACACCTGTCCGTATGCTGCACAGTGTCAGGGCACCCTCTTGGTGCAGCGTGCATACACGCTGCACCAAAAGGGTGCAAAAGAGCTGCCATGGCGGCTCAAAGCCTGCCTCTTTGCTGCCCCTGAAAGAGCAGCTCAAAGGGTCACTCCTTTCAGGGGCAGCAAAGATGAGGATCATGGCCACGACCCTTTCACCCGTAGCCGCGGCTCTTTTCTGGGCTGCCTCTGGAAGCGGTGGATTCGCTGCTCCCAGGAGCAGCCCAGAATAGAGCCACAGTTGCAGCTCAAAGGCCAGCTCTTTGTCGCCCCCAAAAGGAGCAGCACTTTGAGCCGCTCTTTTATGGGTGACAAACAGGAGGATCAGGGCCGTGGCCCTTTGAGCCCTGATCCACTGCTCCCAAGGGCGGCCCAGAAAAGCCACCCTGTCTACATCGGCCCTGTGTCTTATTTTCAGATTATGGCTTATATTGCACAAACGCTTAGAAATCCTGCTATGGCTATTTTATGGGTATGTCTTATATTCAGGGAAACACGGTAACATCAAATCCCATCCAAGTTCAATTCAAGGTGCTAGTGTTTACTTTTCAAAGCCTTAAATATATTGGGATCTAAATATCTGCAAAAGCTCCACTTCCTATACTAGCCTGCCTGCTGTGACTCAGGGCAAATATAACAACAACAAGAGCAACAACAACAACAACAATTTTTATTTATTTCCCACCTCTCCTCAAGGCTCGAGGTGGGGTACATCATGTTAAAATACAAAGCACAATTAAAAATACATAAACCCATATATCTCAGGCACCTCAGCTATAGTAGAAGAGTCTTTTCAGATGTGATTCTGCAGCAGTGTGACTAGCATTGTCATTGCTCTCAATTTGATGCCAGCTCAATTCTTTTTGTCTACTTATTTTTGTCTACTCATTTTTGTCTCTTTGCTACTTTCTCTGGTTTTACTATGATGATGATGTGCTTTTAGAATTTATCATATTGTGTTTTATTTTCAAAACATCTGTATATCATCTTGAAAGCAGAAGGTAGGTTGCTTACATGCTTTTTCAATACAACAAGTAAACTTGTTTAATGCAAGAATTTGTTGTTTGCCACTAGAAAAGCAGAACTGTGTGCAAAATTTCATTTTTCAAACGCAATTAAGGTGAGATAGAGAAATAGCATAAGATTCCAGAGAAGTTAATCATATATGTCTGTTGTAGCAAAATCAACAGAGAGCTCTGGCACCTTAAAGACTAATACATTTAATGTGGCCAAGACTAACAATTCTTTTTAGACTCCTGCCAAAGTGGTCTCTCGCCTGCAAATTTATATGCCACCATGCATTTGTTAGATCTGAATGTGCCACAGGATTCCTTGTACTGATTAAGATTTTGTTTTGTAACAGTTTGCTTTCTTCTGTCTTTCATACTTACTTTCACATACACTTCTCAGGAAAAAAAATTAAACACCAGGACAGAGAACAATTTCTCTTTATTTCTGACTTCGCCCTGAATGTCTGTACAACCCTGACAAAACCCAAGAGAACGCAACCCCAGAATATCATGTGTGAGGCATACAAAAATCAAAATATTTTATTATCTGCTATAAGGATATGAAGAGCATGGTGGGGAGGAAGTGAATATTTAGCTTAAAAGAGTAAGCTTCCTAAAACATATGAGATGTGTGCGATGGGGCACAAGGCCCACAAGCAATTCGTAATTACAATGCTTTTGTGGGCACCATTTCCCCTCATACATTATCCTTTCATTCTACCTAGTGCAAATCACATGATCCAGCCTTAAACTCTTCTCCTTTGAGAACAATGGGAATGACACCCTCAGTGCCTTTGCCTTCTTCAGTGGCCTCATGACCTCTTGGCCTTTGCGGTTCATAGGTCACCTCAGGCAGCAGGCAGGCAGTTTTTGATGTAACCTCTGAACTCCAGAGGATAAAAGACTGTGAAGCCCTGAGAGACGATCCATCTCTACGTGGCCACAATGAAGAATGTCATTCAATCAGAGCACAGCGCACACAAATTAAATGACACTTTCCCCGGTGCTCTGTCCTGAATCTAAATTCGCCCTGTGTGTTGGTGACCAAGAGAGCAAAGATGGAGGAAAGTAGGAACCACAATAGAGGCAGGAGAAGGAGAGGGTCTTGATCCAATTCTGCAAGGCACAAAAGAGTGGTGTGTGCAACAACGGGGGACGTTGTCACAACTGACAATTCCAACCGTTTTACAAGCAATTGTTTATTGCAAATCCGAGGGAAAAGAGGAGCGGCCAGGTTTTTTCTGTCTGATCAGGGCTGTCCAACGTTTTGAAGTGATGACGGTGGGTTGGTTTGCATCAACACATCAATCCAATTGCTCCAACAAATCTTACAGAAGCTTTTGGAACAAAAAGGCCTCTCTCAAGATTGTTCAAAAGGATAATAAGTAGCCCCTTTGTTCCAGCAAAAATCACAAAGAGTCTTTGTCGGCACCTGGAAGACGAACGGATTTATTTTTGCACACAGCGATGTGGGTTCCAAATTCAGTTTAGTTACTCAGAAAGAGGAAAGTTCAGGATGTTGTGGAAGGGGTTGCAAGGTGAAGATGCCTGTCTGGTTTGAAACAGTGAGGTCTCCACTTTCAGGGTTGCACACCAAGGCAGGAAATTGAGTTATGTCGTGTATCGTTTTTATTTTCAGCACCACGGAGGGGTGCCATCAAGCATCAGAATGCATCTGGTTTATATAGCTGGTAGGTCAGTGGGATATCTTAAGTCATGGACAAACCCACAGCCAATTCACTTTTGTTGTCAAAGGACGAGTGGAAAGAATTACTGCTCAAAACAGTCAGGCCTTCAATGTCCAGAAGCGTCCAACAATTCACCCATCCCTACAAGGAAAGACTAACGCTTTGTGGCATTTTGATTTAACAAAAAAGACAACCAAAGGGGAAACGTGCCTCCCTAATTGGCGTGACAGAAGGGCAGTGAAAGAGCCATGACATGGTGAAGCCTCTCACTGCAGCCGGTTGACAGGACTGATGGCCTTCTTCTTCCAAATGTGGCGAATGGCTTTTTGTGAGTGTGGTAGATAGATAGCAAGCCAACAGCACAATCCTGTCTGTGTTTATTTCTTTCCTTAAAGCATTTACATACCTTCCAACTGTCCCTATTTGGCAGAGACAGTTGCAATTAATCCTCAGTCATCCCACTTTTTCACCTGCTTTTAAAAAATCTGAGTTTCTCAGACTACTCTACCCTTGTCCAATAATATGTTTATCCTAAGCCAGAATCACCAAAACAATACCATCTTGCTCTTCTCACATACATTCCCTGTGAATGCACAGAGTAGAACAACTTAAAATATTGTAAGGCTCACAGGATCTAGTAAATCATATTTCATCCTTTGGTAATGAGACCTTACACTTACATATTCTTTTGAAATACTACCTCATACCCCAGTTAAAAAATTAAATGTGTTCCTGGACGTTACTTCTTTGACAAAAAAATCTGTTACCATAGGCAGAAAAAACATGTAAAGAATAGGGACAGGTTCCAACACCATGAAAAAGAAAAGCAGCTCAATATGTTTCAGTAAACTATTTTCAGAACTAACAATATTTTAAATATGTTTTAAATATAAAAACAGCTCAACATGTTTCAGTAAACTATTTTCAGAACTAACAATATTTTAAATATGTTTTAAATATTTTTAATATTTAAAAATATTTTTTAAGGGGTGGGTGGGTTCTCTGGTTTTGGGGTTGTTTTAACATACTGTATGGAATTTTAATTTTTGTTAGCCACCCCGACTGCTTGTCAGAGGGGCAGGATACAAATAAAATTTATTATTATTATTATTATTATTATTATTATTATTATTATTCATAAGTGAAATGAAATAATCAGGTCAGGTACCCTGCATATGTTTTTAAATTAAAAAACAACATAACCATACTTAATATACTAGAGTCCACTTGAAATCTGCTTCCAAAATGCATCAAGGGATTATTATTTTATTTATTTTTTTGCTTTCACCAGCCTCCACATTTTTTAACACTTTTGGTGACCCAATTTTTAGATCTACGCTTTAAAAAAAATATGCTGGAGCGAGTTGGTAAGGCAGGCTTATCTGCTGTCCTCCTTTGTCGCTATTTTGCTGTTCACATATGCTCAGTAATGGAATTTGGAGTCTGCTACAGTTTACCTTGTAGGCCGACACACACAGATAACAGTATGATCAGGTAGAGTAAAATCCCATTCTTTCCCTGCTTAAGCTTTATTGCATTATTTGCTTCAAACACACTGCTACAACCCAGCACCCAGTCAGTGTTTCTGCATCCCTTTTTACCATCTTCCCAAAGCCAATGCTACTAGACAGAGTCAAAAGGAGGAAAGCAGGCTGTATGGGCATAAAAAGACTTTTTCAAAGGAGCTTCTTTGGGAGAGGCTTTGTTTACTGAGATATGCCTGTATCCAATTTAAAGTCCTCTTGATCAGGTCTGTGAGACTGCTAGCAAACCAATCCCTGTTAGATGCAACCCCCTCTTCCCAGACGTCCTTCTTCATGGAAATATAGATCATGCTGCAAAAAGCCAAATCTTTACAAAGCACCATTTGCACAGCCATTTGTTTATCTGTAGTATTCCTTTTTTTTTCTTCCTGTGCTATGACCTTCAACAAGGAAGAGTGATGAGGCAATCACCTTTGCCCCAAGGTCCATCAGCTCCCAACGGCAGAGTCTTATAATTGCTTGCAATATATTGAAGGTCCATGTTCCAATATCACTTGTTCCCAAGTGGATCAAAAGGAAAGACTTATGGTCAATGGTGCATTTTAGCATCCTCTCTGACACATCTTGGATCCTCACACCAGGGAGATGTGAGGGAATTTTGGTTTGGGTGTCGTCAGATGATAGTCAGTTCTATTTCGCTGTTACATCTGAGTCAAGTAGTACCGCCTGGATGCATTGATGGGGTGGATGGATGCTGATGAATTGAGACTGGATAAGTGGTTTCTGATTATTTTCCAAATTGTTAATGCTTTTAGTTATCTTTGGCTTTTAATGAATCGTTTTGAGGGATTTTATGGTTCTACTGTTTTATTTTTTTAAGCTCCTGGTTTTATTGTATCTGTTTTTATTGTGAGCTTACAGTCTTACAGTTGATAATAAAGAAAACAAAAATAATGACCATGGAGGATCTACATAAATTCAACCTAGACAATGAGGAAATCAAAATAGTAAAACAGTTTCCGTATCCTGGATCAAACATGGATCAAAATGGGAACTGCAATCAAGAGATCGGAAGAAGACTAGGAATGGGGAGAGCAGGTATTAAAGAACTAGAAAAGATCCTAAAGTATAAAGATACACAACTGAACATGAAAGTTAGAATCATCCAAGCCGTTGTATTCCCCATCATCAAGTACAGATGCAAGAGCAGGGCAGTGAGGAAAGCAGATAAAGAGGAAAATCAATACATTTGAAATGTGGTGATGGAGAAGAGTGCTGAAGATATCATGGACAGCTAAAAAGGCAAACAAATGGGTCTTAGAACAGATCAAGCCTGAAATCTCCCTGGAAGCCAAGGTGATAAAAGTTGAGGCTGTCATACTTTGGCCACATCATGAAAAGGCACAGCTCAGTGGAAAAGACGATAATGCTGGGAAAGGTGGAGGGATGTAAAAAGAGAGGAAGGCCTCATGCTAGATGGATGGACTCTGTTAAGGAGGTCACTGCTATGAATTTGAAGGACCTGAGCAGAGCAATGGAGGATAGGGAGTCTTGGAGATGTCTCATCTACGAGTTAAGATCGACTCAAGGGCAGTTAAAAACAGTAACAAACTACCTTGGATGAAAAGGGGCATAGGAATGTTCTGAAATAAATAAACACAACCATAAATCCTGATCAAGGGTACTCTCCCCGCCCCCCTTTGTGTCAAAGAGATTCCTTGCAAAATACACTGCTTTCCCCTACTACCATATATTCACTCTGGTTTCCAAAAAAAAAAAAAAAGGAAAGGGTGGCTCATGGTATGTTCATGCCTGAAGTGCAAAAAGAAAATCACACATACATGTGTCAAAGTGATTTTACCCAAGAGCATAAAGGTTATTTCTAAACATGCTGGAAAATGCCATGAACAATAAATAATGGATAATTATACTTCCCTTTCGTAACACCCAGAACCTGCTGCCACACTGTGCCCAAAGACAGGGCTGTCCATGGATGAATAAAATCATTCAAGAACAGGCAGTGTCCTATAGTCCATTCAGTGTGGCTTGTAAATGCCATGGAATATGAAGCTATGCCACAAAACATATGTGGAGGCACAGAAATAAAATAGGCAGGCATATTGGAAGTTGTGTGTGGTATTATAATTACACACAAGTGTGCAGCTTCACTCCCAGCCCCCCCCCCAAAAAAAATTCTGCAGTTCCCTATGAGTAAATCTATTTCTCCATATCTCGTTCGTCGGTCTTGAATTCCAATGGCATCTCTTCTCTCAATGAATGTCTTGGGGCGGTAATGGGCTGGATGAGGAAAAACAGATTGAAGCTAAATCCAGACAAGACGGAGGTGCTCACGGTAGCGGCCCCGAAACCAGGAATTGGGTTGCAACCTCCAGTCCTGGATGGGGTCACACTCTCCTCCAGTGACTGTGTTCGCAGCTTGGGGGTGCTTCTTGACTCATTGCTCCTGATGACAAATCAGGTTAATGCGACGGTCAGGAGCGCCTGTTATCAGCTTCGGCTGATACGCCAGCTGCGCCCGTTTCTGGAAGTAAGGGATCTCGAAACTGTGGTGCACGTGTTGGTAACCTCACGCCTCGACTTCTGCAACGCACTCTACATGGGGCTACCCTCGTCCCTGGTTCGGAAATTACAGCTGGTACAGAACATGGCAGCCAGACTTGTTTCAGGAACATCTCGGAGGGATCATATTACTCCGGTTTTGAAGTCCCTCCACTGGCTACCTATCAGCTTCCGGGCCAGGTACAAGGTGTTGGTTATCACCTTTAAGGCCCTAAATGGCTTGGGTCCAAGCTATCTTAGGGACCGCCTGCTCCCATACAATCCTCCCCACGCTCTTCGGTCCTCCGGGAGGAATTTGCTACAGCCTCAGAAATCGAGGCTTGTGGCTACCTCCCGGGGGGCGTTCTCTGTTATTGCGCCTAAGCTCTGGAATGGCCTGCCGGACGAGATCCGTCTCTTAACATCTTTAGACAGCTTCAAAAAGGCTGTCAAGACGGATCTCTTCCAGCAGGCCTTTCCAGACTAGTCATATTAGATCAATCCTCCCAGCCTTAGATTAACAGCCGTCCATGAGACGATCCTCATGTGGCCCCATCAAGTGATGGGAGGATCGTCGAGCCAGGCTTTTGGAGTCACTGGGCTGGATGGTTAAATATTTTAAATTGAATTGTTGTTTTATATTGTTCTAATTTAATCTTGTTTTAATGGGGGGAGGGGGTTTGTTCATATTATATGTTTTATTGTGAACTGTATGCTTTAACTGTAAGCCGCCCGGATTGGATTACCAATGGGCGGGATACAAATAAACTTTTTTATTATTATTATTATTATTATTATTATTATTAAATTTGAATGAATACAACTACAGCACTTGTTCTATAGCTTACAATAATTACAGCACTGTTCTCCCTTTTCAGTGGAAAGGGATTAGTGGTTTCAGCATGAGGCCCTCCTGTAAGCCATTAATGTTACAGGTTGAGTCTCTCTCCCTTATCTGAAATGCTTGAGATCAGAAGTGTATTGGATTTTTTTTAAAATTTTGGAATATTTTCTGATATATGATGAGATAGCTTGGAGCTGGGATCCAAGTCTAAACATTAAATTCATTTATGTTTCATATTTAACTTATACACATAGCTTGAAGGTAATTTTATACATAATATTTTTGATAATTTTGTGCATGAAACAAGATTTGTGTACACTGAAGCATTAGAAAGCAAAGGTGTCACTATCTCAGAGCCACCCATGTGGATGATTTTGGAATATTTTGGATTTTGGAATTCTGGATAGGGGAGACTCAACTTTATAAGTAGAATCTTAGCCAGAAATCAAAATACTCCTGATGAACAACCCTATATGACCTGAACTTCAGGAAAGGGAGTCCCTGTTGTCTTTCCAAAATCCATCCCAAACCCTTGCAAGGTAAGGAGCATATAATACACAATCAACTAGTCATTCCATTAGCAGACTTGAAGAAACCTTTAGAAAAACCTCTATATAATGATTCAACTGAATGGACACAGACTGATCAAGGACAGCCAGAGGCAAAGCTGGCACAATCATGCATCTCCCAGCTGTCCAGAAAATAACAGAGTCAGCTACATTACATTTATATGACTTATGGTTGCCAACAAACCTGAAAAATGTCTGGCCTCTTCTTATGTCTTCGATAGCAGTGTGATGTTCAGGAATTACAAGACATTTTTGACAGGTTGAATTAGTAAGTACTATCTAATCCTGATGCACCATCCTGTTTCAAAATATACAGGAAGCAAGAGCTACGGTATTCAAAAAGTTTAGCCACTGTAGTCACAGTTCCTTGAACACTAGCCTTAGATTTAGGCTGCATATAAGTCCTGATGGTGTATGAGGTTAAATTCCTTCACTGCAGGGACCATAACACGGGCCTACTACATTGTTTATAAGAAGCCAAGGGAAGAAAGAGAGGGGGACTAGGGTACCTTTTAGAGAACAATTCATTCAACAAACCCGAATACAACGCAAGTGAATAGTCAAAGAGACCCTGCATTATTTAAGCACAGCTGTATATGTGTATGTAGAAAGACACATACTTTCATTATCATAACCAGTCTGGTTGACTAGGATCAAAGATGGTATAATGTTGGATTTTCCGATAACCTGTGAATATGATTATTAAAAAATTATCACCCCAAACTTCTTGAATCTGAACTCATCTTGTCTTCCCCTCAATCCCAATGTCTTTCTTTTCTACATAAATAAGCCCACGCACGCAGGCACACCAGAGATCAGTAATGAGAGCTCACTAATGGATTGGCTTAAGTATAGAACAACATCCCATCACTGTTCCAGAAAATAATCAATCAAGCACTTAATTTTAAACGTAAAAACTAAGCTGCCTAGAGACTGTTAATAGATAACCAAATAAATTAACAGTTGTGGGTGGGTTTTCATTTGAGACAAGGTCAAATTGCCTGCTCTTACTTTCCGCTGGCCCCCTCCCTCCCTCCTCCCTTTTTAAAAGCTCTCTGTTCATGCTGTCCTTGGGCTTGGGCTGATTTTTGATAAGAGGATGAGAAATTGTGTAAGGCAGTCATGTTCAAAGAGTTCCGCAGAAGCTGGCTACGGGTTCCTAAACATGAAATTCTCAGAGACCAGCTTCCCTGGAAACACCTTTCCTGTCCTTTACCATGCAAGCTGTACCTATTGGAATTTCTTCTGCTAACTATTAATGACTCACGAGGCCACTCTTCTCTTTTACTTCGGCCCACTCTACTTTTAAGGTGAGGATAGAAAATATGAGGATCAGCAAATGTTTTAATTGGATTTCCCATCATTCTCCATCACTGGCTACGCTGGTTAGGACTACAGTCTAACAACATCTGGAGGTCCACACATTCCTGTTTTCAGGTACACTCTTAGCAATGATGCAGATTGATGGCAAGATGTCCCGTACTCCTCTGCAAGGACTTTGCTTCTAGCAGAATAAAAAAATGGCAAATAGACTAAATAATGGAAATGAGTATCATGTCAAAAGTTCAGCAATTCCTCAGATGATGATGATGATGATTGGCTTTACAGTTCATTCTTCCTCCAAGATCAGGGTGACAAGAATAATTCTGTCTCCCTACTTCATCTTTATGACAGAGCATGGTGTAGTGGTTTGAGTGTTGGACTGTGACTCTGGAGACCAGGATTCGATTCCCAGCTTGGACATGTAAACTCCCTGGGTGACTTTGCCCAAGTCATATGCTCTCAGCCTCAGGGGAAGGCAATGGCAACACCTCCTCTGAACAAAACTTGCACACAACAGCAGCAGCAACAACACTTCATCTTTATAATAAGCTTATGAGATAGATAGTTAACTTGCAGTATGACCTAAGTGTGGAGAGGAGGGATTTCAACCTGGGATGCTCTAGAAAAGTGATGGTGAAACTTTTAGGAGCCAAGTGCCTAAGCTAAAAGGCCTTCTGGCACCAGGTGTTACCCAGTGCTGGGGGTGGGACTTCCACCCTTCCAGGGGCAGGACTTCTGGGGTGGGACATCTCCCTGGCCCTCCAGCTGCCTCTCCAGAGACAGGTGAAAGCCCAGGAGTTGAATGGGGAAGAGGCACACACCTTTTTCTCCTCCTCCCTTCACGCCATCTCCAGCCTTCAACTGGGGAGGAGGAGGAACAGGAGCGCACCTCTTCCTCCTCCTCTCTGTTCCCCACATGCCAGGAAAAAAAGGCTTCGTGTGCCATCTATGGCACGCGTGCTATAGATTCGGCATTACGGCTCTAGCATTAATCCAAGACTCCTGTGGCTAGTTTACCTTAGGAGCTAATGTCCAAAATCTTCATCTTTATAATAAACAAGTTTATTATAAAGATGAAGATGACTCACCAGCCTGTCCTGCCCTTGAGCCACCCTGCTCACTTTCTCCACAGGGATATCGGATAGATGTCTACACATGTCTCTGCATCTGGATGTTGCTTTTGTCTGCCGCCACTGCCTTTCCTCCATCAGCAGTTATAGCATCTTAACCTCCATGCTGGCAATTTGCAAGAAACTCCATTGTTTCCTGTAGTGTGAACCATGAATCCACCATTGATTCTGGGTGGAGATGAGGAGGCAGGACAGATCACTGTCTGGTAGGCGCCACCATTTAACTTATTGTCTGGGCCAGTTCCTGGTCTGGAACAATTACAGAAAGGTTTTTTCCTTCCTTGGTGCCACTATCACTGTCTCAGTTGTTTGCTTTGAGGTCAGAAACACGGCACCTAGATCAGAGTGGGTTTGAGGAGGAGAAAACCTTTCTGAAATCATTCCAGGACATTGAGGTAAATGGTGGCACTTGGCAGATAGCAATCTGTCCTGCCTCACCACCCCGAATCCAGGGTGGATCCATTGTTCACACCAATGGTTCACACCAATAATTACCCCAACCAGTTTGGTTTACTTTTTGCTATTAGTCCATAATGCAGATAACAATTTTCTGCAAACAATTTCCTGCAAACTCTGGAAAAAACAATGAGTTTTTTTAACCCGGGTTAAGATGGCATACCCTGAGTTTGCTGCACATATGGCAGTAAGTCATGTGGCCTTATTACACCAGATTTAGGGGTTGGGGTTGGGTTTTCCCCCTCAAGTTGACAAGCCCAAAATCTAAGACTCCTGCAATCCAATGCTTCCAGATGTGTGTAACTACAACTTCCACCACCTCTGGCCATTGCTGGCTCATGCAAATTGGGAGTTGAGAATTCAACAGCTTCAAGGACCAGTTTCCCCAATTCTGTGGCAGAGTGTAGAACCAAAAGCAAAGGATTCCAGTTAGAGAGAACAGGATTTTATCTAGACTTTAGGAAGAGCTTTCTGGTAGTATGACAATGGAACAAACTGCTTTGAAAATGGATGGACATTGCTTCATCAACATGTGTTACAAGTAAAGACTGAATGGCCACCTATCAGGGATTCTGATATTTCTTCATCAGCAAAGGGTTAACCACATTTGTAGAATGCCTCCTCTTTTTAGTGCCAGCTGAAGGCCTTTTTATTCATCCACGTGTTCAAAGAACTTTAGTGCTTTTATATCTTTGCAAACGGCACTTTTATTCAGGTTTTATATGCTCAAATGGTTCCCCCCCCCCCTTGCTGCTGCTTTTACCTTAGTTTTATATTCTGCTTCTTCAATCACTGTTTATTCACATTTTGAACTTTTGTGTATTTAACGTAACTTTATATTGTTTGAATGATTTTAGTGGTTTTATTTGTTATTAATTTTTTATTGTTAAGTTTTTAACTAATTTTATCTGTGAGTCACCTTGGGTCCCATTCTGGGAGTAAGGCAGCATATAGATAAAACAAATGAATAAATAAAATGGTTTTATTCTTTTTTTACTTTAACATTTTAAAAATATTTTTAAATGTTTGCTTACCAGGCTATTTAAATGTGCATGAATTAAGCAAACAGATAAATGAGCCAAACACCAAATTCCTGCCATCCTGAAGGATGGACACATTGGAATAAAATTATGAGAGACAGTTTGGATTGGAGACTGCAAACAAACACTAGGCTATCTTTCAGAGAAGGGAACTGGCAAAACCATCTCTGAATATTCCTTGCCTGAGAAATCCTATTAAAATCAATGGGGCCACCATAAGTTGACAAGGCTTGAAGGTACAGACATATACATACTTAACTAAGTAACCTCTTCTGGCCCAACCTTTCCCAAATCTGATGGAAACATCACACACAAACACACACAGATGGGCAGTAGAACTGGGAACACAAGCTGGGTTTCCCATCTGTCCCATCCTCGGAGCATGGATGTTGAGCTACTGGTAGTTGTTACCTCCAACATTATCTCTTTCCAAGGGGTGTATTCTGAAAAGGCTAAAATGATTTGGGCAGAAAATTCATACCGAGCCCTTTGCCTTGCCCATCCTTTTCAAATGCAAATAGAAACAATTAACATTATTATTATAATACTGATGCTGCTGAAAAGATGCCAGCTAAGACACGCAACAGAAGAAAGTGTGCACACTAATTGTATATTCCCTGCTAATCTAAAACCACCAGCTCTGCTCTCCCAATCATTCTGTCTGTTAGAAGCTAGAAAATTAATTGTTATCTGCATTATGGACTAATAGCAAAAAGTAAACCAAACTGGTTGGGGTAATTATCTCACTTGAGGTTAAGGATACATAAACATTGAATTTTAAATACCTCCTGCTACTGTGGGATAAAAGAAGATGCCTCATAATTAATGCCAGCTAATTCTGCCTCCCTTCTTTGGAACAAAGATAAAAAGCCAATCAATTTTTATAGCCATTATAACATTCCCACAAAACTTAGCCGTCAATTTTCAAGTCTGCGCTGATTCTCAACTGAGTTGCCAGCCAGGCAATGTGTTTGCAACAGCTTTGGGGAAAGGTGGTAAGTTTGTGCTTTCCCAACAGCTAACTCCTCTGCTTATGTCTCTTCCACACTACACAATTGTAGTAGTTTGATACCACTTCAGCTGCCATGGCTGCACCGTATGGCATTTGGGGATTTGTAGTTTGGGGAGAACTACAAATCTGACATCAGCAAGTGGTATCAAAGTGCTGTAATTGTGGAGCATAACGTTGCTGGCTTCAGCTTAGGAACTGTGATTGCAACACCTGTCTCTAATAAAGATGTATTCCCATTTATTTATTTTTTGCTTATCTGGTACCTTGGGTTCTATGCTGGGAGAAAGGTGGGATATAAATTACATACATAACACACATACAAACATAACTATTCTGGGGCATTTGCCAAGGTCTACATTCTCCAGGTTACAGTCCTGCTTGCTGTCCCAGACTTTTTACCAACCTTCTTTACGTATAAAAGTGAGGGCCAAAAGTGTAAGGATGGGGCGGCTTCTGTCACTTGGCCCTCTGGAAAGTAGTATAGTCAGGGTTCTATATATATATATATATATATATATAGAGAGAGAGAGAGAGAGAGAGAGAGAGGCTGGATGGATGGATGACAGCTAGTTTGACAACAGTATATGTGAAACAGATTTAGGAGTCTTAGTAGACCTCAAGCTAAACATACGGTAAGTCAACAGCTTGCAACATGTAATTGTGCATTTCGGTTGGCTCAATAAAGGTATTATTGTTTGGATGTTATTGGACTTCTTGTAAATGGGTCCAACATGACTACCCTGGATATATAAGTCAACAGTGTGGTGCAGCCACTAAAAAAGCCAATATGATCCTAGATTCCATCAAGAATGAAGCGTCTAGCTCAAGGGAAGAATTCAAAGATGTAGCTGTATTCGTTTCAGTGTAGAATCAGTATGCAGAGATCTTGTAGCACCTTCAAGACCAACTGAAAGAGAGAAATTGGCAGCATGAGCTTTCGTAGACTTCAGTCTACTTCAGGGGTAGGCAACCTGCGGCCCCCTGAGGCCTTTGGACTGGCTCCAGGCCGGTCTTGCCGCCGCCGCCGCCGCCCATAATGATATTGATTATTGATTATTACTTGTTCTAGGGGTCTTCTTGGCAAAATCTCCACAGGGGTTTTGCCATGGCTTTTCTGGGGCTGAGAGAGTGTACATGCATATTTTTTTAATTTTTAATTTTAATTTTAATTTATTTTTGGTGCTTCGGCCCCCCAATTGTCTGAGGGACAGCAACCTGGCCCCCAGCTCAAAAAGGTTGACTACCCCTGGTCTACTTCCTCAGATACATGAAGTCTACGAAAGCTCATGCTGCCAATTTCTTTCTTTCAATTAGTCTCAAAGGTGCTACAAGATCTCTTTACATACTAGCTCAAGGGAAGCAATAGTACCACACTACTGTATTCTGCTTTGGTTAGACCTCACCTGCAATACTATGTCCAATTCTGGGCACCACAATTCAAGAGGGATACTGATAAGCTGGAGAGTATCCAGAGGGTGACCAAAATAGTGAGAGGTCTGGAAACCATGTCTTATGAGGAGCAGCTTAAGGAGCTGGGTATGTTTGGCCTGGGGAAGAGAAGGTTAAAGTAACATGATAACCATATTTATTTGAAGCAATATCATATTGAGAATGGAGCAAGCTTGTTTTCTGCTGCTCCAGAGACTAGGATATGGGGCAATGGATTCAAACTACAGGAAAAGAGATTCCACCTCAACATTAGGAAGAACTTTCTGGCAGTAAGAGCTGTTCAAGAGTGGAATATGCTGTTTCAGTGTGTAGTGGAGCTTCCTTCTTTGGAGCTTTTTAAACAGAGGCTGGATGGCCATCTGCCAGGAGTGTTTTGTGTTGGGGGTTGAATGGGGTGGCCCTTGTGGTCTCTTCCAACTTTATTATCCCATTAGACAGAAGATAATGAAAGGAGGAGAGAGGAACTGGTAAACTTATTCAGGAATGAAGGGTACTGATAACACTTTGGCCAAGTTACATCCACTCAGCGCTCCCTGCAACCTAGAGTTGGAACTCAATAGGAACTCTGATGGCTATCATGAAATGTTGAGCAGGGTTAACAGTTGTACACACTTAGCAAGGAATGCTGATTACTAATAGCTAGCATGGGTTTCTTAAAAATAAATGATGCCAAAATGATCTTATTTATTCATTTACTGCATTTGTATGTCACCTTTCTCTCAAAATGGGATCCATCTCTCTTTTTTAAATAGGGCTACAAGCTTGGTAGATCAGTGGAGTGGTCTAGATGTACGCATATTACTATCTTGATTTCAAGGGTAAGGGTCTTGACAAGATCACCCATGATATTCTTGCAGGCAAGGGGGTCGTAAACTGGGGATGGACAATACTACAGTTAGGTGGATCTGTAATTGGATGACAAACCAAACCCAAAGAATGCTCACTAATGTTTGCTCTTTATCTTGGAGGGAAAGGACTAGTAGCATGCCTCAGGGGTCTCTTCTGGGCCCAGTGTTGGTAACATCTTTAAAAAACATAGAGGTCATCCTGGTCAAATTTGCAAGCGACACCAAATGGAGAAATAGCAAATACCCCAATGGACAGGATCAGAATTCAAAATGACCTTGACAGATTGGAGAAATGAGTCAAAATGAACAAAGTGAATTTTCAACAGGGCTAAATGTAAGACACTACTCATCTAAGCAGGAAAAATGAAAAGCACACATACAGACACCTGGCTTAAAAGCAGTGCATGACAAGGATCTAGAGCTCTTAGTAGACCACAAGCGAAAGTCAACAGCCAAAAAAAAAAGCTAATGTAATTCTAGGCTACACCAAGTGTCCAGACCAAGAGAAGTAGTAGTGACACTCTATTCTGCTTTGATCAGACCTTATCTGTATCCAGTTCTAGCTACCACAGTTCAAGAAGGATACTGACAAGCTGCAACATGATCAGAGGAGGGCAACCAATATGATCGAAAGTCAGGAAAACAAGCCTAATGAGCAATGACTTGGTTGGATACATTAAACTTGAGGAAGAGAAGAAAGACATAGCCATCTTTTAATATCCGAAGGGATTTCACGTAGAAGCTGGAGCAAGCTTGTATTCTGCTGTTCCAGAAACCAGAATGTAAACCAATGGATTCAAATATTAAAAAAGAGATTCCATTTTAAAAGCTTATTTACCATAACAACTATTCAACAGTGGAATAGCCTGCTATTCATAGAATAGGGGGCACTCCTTCTTTGGAGGTCTTTAAACAGAAGTTGGAGTGGCATTTTTCAAGAGTGCTTTGGTAGTGTAGCCCTACATGGCAAGGGGTTGGATTAGGTGGCCCTTGTAGTTCCTTTCAAGTTTAAGAATTCCTGATAAAAAAAAAGGCTGGCATTTTTATCTGGAAAATACATATGGGACACTGATTGACAGTGCCTGAAGCTATGAAGAGTTCAGGATTAAGATGATAACTGTAACCCACATGCACACAGACACCTTGCTACACTAATTTCTAGAGTGTGCCAACTAGGAACAAGGTAGATCTACATGTGGGTTTTGGCCCTGGTTTCCTTCCTCATTTCTTTCTTAGACAAGGCTAGGGAGCCTATGACCTTCCATCTGTTGTTGGATTCCAGTTTCCATCAGCTTTGGCCAACCTGGCCAATTGTCAAATGCTGGGAGAGGTGGTCTACTGACATCTAGAGAGCCAAAAGGTTGTCCACCCCATCGCAAAGCCATTTTTCTTGTTTTTACGTACCCACAAGTTGATTTAAACTTGTGATGGCTCTATCATAGGGATTTCCTGGCAAGATTAATTCAGAGGAGGTTTGTCATGGTTTTCCTCTAAAGCCAAGAAAGTATGATTTGCTCAAAGTCATCCTGTAGATTCCCATGGCTGAGTGAGGATTTGAACTCTGATCCTGCAGAGTCCTAGCCCAACACTCAATCCCCACTGGATCTTCTAAAGCAAACTACATTTGATCAAATGACATCAAGGCAGCATAGACTCCTAAACAGAATTGTTGTTTATGATGATGATGTTGTCTGCCTTCAAGTTATTTCTAACTTATAGCAACTCTACTATGGGGTTTTCTTGGCAGATTTGTTCTGAGAGAATTTGTCTTTGTGTTCCTCTGAGGCTGAGTGAGTGTGACTTACCCATGGTCACCCAGTGGGTTTCCATGGCTAAATGGGGATTTGAACCCTGGCCTCCCAATGTCCTAGTCCAACACTCAAACCATTATACCATGCTGGGTCTCTGAACCAGAATATCAATCCTTTTTTTCCAAGTTCAAGCGATTTATAATTTATTGATTGCCAATGACAAGAGATACAAGCTTGCTGGCAATGTCTCATGTATTTACCATGAGTTTAAAACATACACACACAAAAAGATTCTAATAGATCATTTGGGGTTTAATTGACAACATGAATTAAATCCAGATCAATTTGCATTCAAAGAAATCCCACAAAAACCACAGTAGCTTGACAAAAGCGATAAGCAGATCTATAAAGCAACTCTGAAAAGCAACTTCATATCTCACTTGTTCAAAGAGAAGGAAGCCCTTAGTGAAGAACAGAAAGCTGGTTAATTTCTTATGCAGAAGCCCCATGTTGTACGGGAAGAGACAATTGTCTGACAACAATTAACATCAATGGGGCAACTTCTCACAAACTTACATGTTGTGGTTAAATGTGAAATATTGAATTAATATTCGTACATACTGGTAATTCTGACAAGCTTGTAAGGCCCACAAGAAAATATTCACATTTACCAGCAAATCTTGAAGTTACCTACTGAATGTTCAAATGGCAAGTTTGCTTCTATTAGTTATCCTAGTATCAAATGTCAAAACAAGCCCGCATGACCAACGTTTCTGGTATCTCCTACTGAACGTCCTGAAGACTTAAGAGCAACCAATGAACAGTGACATTTACCAATCTGAAACCTTGCTTGTAAATAATCATTGAAGATTGGAATATCGACAACAGTCTCTTAAATGAAGCCTGAATTTCTTAAGACAGCTCCAGTTGCAGAGACAAAACCTAATATAACGAAATACAAACATACCGGTACTTTCCGGTTAATGTTAATTCAAGTAGAGGAAGTAGTGCATAAACACCAATAGTTGTAAACACAATCATGAAGAATGTGTGCAGGTTGTCCAAAGGGGATTTTCCACAATCCTCAAACTATAAGCATTGTCTTCAAGTAATGGTGGAGAAGATACACAAATGAACAATGTATATCACACTGGGCACAAACTGAGCATACTTTCCCCCCCCCCCCTTGGGGACAATGACTATTTCCTAGGCAATATTCCTTTTGCATGGAGACTATGGACATTAAACAGGCAATATAAAGTACATCTTTGCATTCTTGAAATACCCATATAGATTGGACAATGTGCAAGATTACCCACTGATGCTGTCCATTTGCACATATTCTCCACATTCTTGTGCATGAAGCTGCACACTCAGCAGTGTTTTAAGTATATTTATCAGTTAATTCAGAAGTACTAAAACATAGGCACATGGACGTTTAATATGAAGAGGCCACTGACACTCAGAAGACTCTCACTTGACTGTCAACTGAGACTAGTCTCAACACCCAGGCTAAGGTACAATAGAGGTGGAAACACTGACCCTCCAGATGCTTTGAACTACAACTCCATAATGCCTTATTGACTGGAGCTTCTCAGAATAGAAGTTGAAAGCATCAGAATTCAACAGGTTGAGCCCAACAAGATGCACACTTGTTGGCTGGTGGGATTTCATGTCAGTAGGACAGTGAGTTTGTGTTGTACTTTAGTTCAAAGTGTTGACTTGATCTTGGAGATCACATCCAAGTATTCAGCACCCTGGATTTTTAAAGTAGATCAATAGTTTAAAAAACATGGTAAAACTCAGAATAGATTCACCAGCCACAGTTGCCACTAAATGTTCTTTCAAAAAACACAATAATCTATTTTCATATTAAACTTTCTAAGGATAACTTGCCAACAGCCCACATACCAAACTTTTCTTTCAAAGAAGAACCAAAATCATGAAATTTCCAGGAAGAAAATATGATTTAAACTGTGTAATAAATGTAATTTGGAGAGTCTGTTGTTCAAGTGGCAAAGCTTTGCTAAACTCTCATAGAATCAATTCTGCATTGGGGGAAGAAAGAGACCCACACAAAAAGAAATCTGAATTTAAAATGTGTTCTATTTCTTTCTTTTTTTTAATGACATCAGTTGATCATCAAACCCCATTTGAAAACAAAACAGCAGCTGTAGCAGGGTGGTCAGTGTATCAACTACAGAGCTCAGAGTATTAAAAAAATAACAACAAAAATAGCAGTCCCCCACCTCGAACAATTGGCAGGATTTTTTTAAATAACAAGTGCATATTAAAGAGAGCTTGGAAAAAAGTACCTTTTTGGACTATGGTTCCCCAAATGCAGGAGCTGTTGTCCAAAATAGCATTTCCCCCCTGTAGTTTTCATATTAAGATCTCTCTGCAAAAACATCTGGGTTACAACTCTCAGGTCCAAACCTCTTTTAGAATTAAATCAAACCTGTCCAAAGGATGCATAAATTCCTACAAGCCAAAATCCTCTAGTCAATTTTTTGGCATCACTGCTGGCTCAATGACACTTACAGAACTTATTCCATTAGATGCAGTTCACACTGGACAATCTGGATCAGACACTTTGTAATTTTTGAGCATCTGGTGCTGCCTTTATGCTGGGGAAAAGCTAAGAGCCTCCAATATGCCTATCAGTTTTATAGGAAGACAAGTTTTCTCAGCAACCCAAAGAATGGAGCCCTTGAAATATTACTTCCCTCCCAATGCAATCTCCCTCCATTAAGGAGAAGGAAGGAAAGGAAAAAAGGTTTCATTTCCTTCCCTAAAGCCATCCCTCTTTTGCCATGCTTGGGATCCACGCCACACAGGAGACAAAATGTTTTATGTGAAGGGAGCCTAAGCAGCAAAAGAAAGATGGGCAAACTTTCCAGAATCCAGGGAGTTGTTCTGGCTGATGACTTGCAGCTATCGCTCTGCAAATGTCCATTCACAGCTCCTGACTGGTAAAGAATGACTTTGTCTTTCGGCAGGTGGGATTCACACAAAGTGGGCAACTCAGGGTCAACTGCTTGGAGCATATTTCCTTCGACTGAAGATGTGAGTAGACCAAGTCTGCCAAGGCCTGAAAAACCACAACAGATATTAAGTATTTAAAACACTTGTATTAAACAGCAGTAAAATCAAATCATAATCCAGAGGTGAATCCACATCCAAGTGTACTTCTGCATGGACTTTTTCAAAATTTAGGAAGAGGGGCTGAATCCTAACATTAGCTGCACCTAGAGCAGAACCATTAAATTAACGGGACCTATGTGTTGACTCACCATTCAGTCACTGATGGGATAGGTCTTCTCTAGTTGATACTAACAAAAAGGATTCAGACATATACACACATAGGCCTGTGCATGTGTATGCCTATTAGACCTACATATGTGTGAGTGTAAGCATATATAAACATATATACAGAGAGAGAGAAAAAAAATATAAATAGGAAAAGGAAAGGAAAAAAGAAGGAATGTAGCAGCACCTTTAAAACTATCTGGTTTTTATTCTAGCATGAGCTTTTGTGGATATAAAACCCCTTCTGCAGATGCAATCTGTATGAAACGTAAAATAGAGAAAGTGGGCTACAAGATTTAACTGAAGCAACCCCACCAGCCAAGTTCATCATTGCATAAAGAAGATATTACTCACAACAAGAAAAAGTTCTGAGACTGAAGTACAAGCTGATTTATATGCTATGAAGATGGACTGGGTTGATCTGCTGGAAATCGTTAATAACTCTCTGTTGGAAATTTTTAACAACAGAAAACTTGGGCAGGGGAAGCTCAAACAGATAATCAAAAAAGTGTTAATAAGACAGTGAATATTGTAAGAACAATTTGTTATTGTTGTGTGCTTTCAAGTTGTTTCTGACTTACAATAACCCCAAAGCAAACCTATTATGGGGTTTTCTTGGCAAGATTTGTTCAGGTGGTTTGCCACTGCCTTCAACTGAGGCTGAGAGAGTGTTATTTGCCCAAAGTTACCCCATGGGTTTCTGTGGTCCAGTGGAGATCAAACTTTAATGTTCCAGAGTCCTAATTCCAATACTCAAATCATTGCGCCGCACTGGACAATAGGCTCCTTTAGGCAATATGACGTAAAACAGTATCACTTATAAGACTATATGTAAGCCAATATATAGGTGCTTTGCTTGTTTAGAGACCCTCCCTTGTTTTCTGTTTGGAAATCTTTTAATAAAACCAGAATGCTCAGAACTTGGCTGCAGAATGTCAGTTCAGTAACAGAATAGCTTATGTGCATCCTCTCAGATGTACTGCTTTCATTTTAAGTGTACTTATTTCACTACATTTCTCCCTTTTAAAAAAAATCATGTTTCCAACATAATTGCTGAGGTATATTCCATTGTAATTTTAAAAGCCAGATGATTGATCAACTGGCCTAAATCCAACTGCTAGCCTCTATTTATTTAGGCTCAATGACTCAATTGCTGAATGGTTAAGTCAACATGTGTAGATCCCAATGATTCAGTGGGTATACTCTGATGGGATAAAGGCCCCTGAAATATATGGCAGGTCTGCATAAAAAGGGTCTACAGACAAAGCAGCTTCTATGAAACAGGAGAAATTAGGTGCAAGAAATATAGAAGTAGGCAGCAGAAGGAATTTCATTCTAATTCAAAAATATTTTTAAATTGTTCTAAGAAACACACAGGCCTGACAGTGTTTTGAACCTCTGAACACAGCTTAAATAAGCTACATTTTGAGGGCTATAGCTCCCAGAATCCCCCAACCAATATGGCCACTGACCATGCTGGCTGGGGGATTCTGGGAGGCATAGTTGAAAAGAATAACTTTCCCCAACTTAGAAGTGGTGCTGGGGTTCATTTCTCAAGTTCCATGCCTGAAGATGTCTCTCCATTCTCTTGCTTCCTAGGAAGATCAGCAAAGAACTGGTAGTTGTGTGCTTATCCTGGTATGTTTTAGCAAGCTATAATCCAATAAGGATAATTTACCCCTTTCCCCTATCAACTAGGATAAAACAGGGTGGCTGCAAGAAAATCTCCATTGGTCAAGAGACTAAATTGGCAGGTGTCCACCACAAGTGTGTAGCTGGGTGGGGATGGGGATTTTGTTTCCCCAAATAAAAATTCTTCCCTCCAATGACTTTTTTAGTGCCCAAATTTCTAGCATTGCAGTAACCTAAAATTTCAGCTGAGCATTTAGAAATACAGTTTAAGCTTCTAAAAAAAAAAAAAAGAAGAGGCAGGCAAAGTTGCCAAGGGAAGGTGAATACAACCAACGCAAGAGTTTTACGTGTGAATAATTTCAAATTTCTCACTCTCTGCAATGGTAGAAATGTGGAGATTAAAGAAGATTTCATTTGGAGAAGATCAGGGTCCTTACTGGAAATGCAATGCCCCCATTTTGCCCCTTCTCCTATAGCTACACCCCAGCAGTAGCTTTCTTGGTAAATCAGGACTCTCTCTCAGGGAGTACAATTACCTTAGCAAACAATGGATTTCCATTTAGGGATTCTGCTCTTCTGATGTTTTCAACTCCACACTGGAGAAAGACAGGAGGAGGAGACCAGTTAAGACATGGCAACACTGAATTTGGTTTTGCTTAGGCTTTACATGAAACCCTTCTGTTTCAAGGTCAATGCAGAGAGTAGTTTGAACTTAAGGAGTTAAGTTCCTTGAAAGTAAGGAGTTTGAAATGGACTTAATCTGTTATTTTCTATCTATACAAAAGAAGCCTTCTTGCTCTCCATTATCAAAATGCTCTGATGAGGCCTTTTGTGAGAAATCAAATTCCATAGTTTCTCTCTGCAGATCCATCACAAGATTGTCATAAGACTGAACCCAGGGAGATAGCTTCTTGTCATTCCCCCAAAGCCTGTGGCATCAATCTTATGCCCACCTGACATGCCATCCTTGGTTTTTGTAAATGTGGTGAAGTATTTCTGTTTTTTTCTGTTACAAGTTGAGTCTCCTTTATCTGGAATTCCAAAATCCAAAATATTCCAAAGTCTAAAATTGCCCACATGGGTGGCTGAGATAGTGACACCTTTGCTTTCTGATGGTTCAGTGTGCACACACTTTGCTTCATGTACAAAATTATTTAAAAGTATTATGTATACAATTACCTTCAAGTTGTGTGTACATGTTATTATGTATATGCAAATATTTCATAATCTGGAAGAAATTCTGAAATCCAAAATACTTCGGGTCCCAAACATTTTAGTCAAAGGAGTCTCAATCTGTATTTATAACCAGCACTAGGCATCAGTTGGTCAAAGCATCCAATAGTTCATCAGTGGAAAGAATTATACTTCTGTGGGCTGAATTCTTTATCATCAGCCTACAGAAACTACTTCCTCAAGAGAAAGAGCCTGGAACCCGGAGTGTATCCATACTGCACAGTTATAGCTGTCTCATACCACTTTAACTGGAGCCATCCTATAGAATTATGGGATTTAGCGGGTTTTGAGGTACACAAAATTCTTCACTGGACAGCTCTTGTCCTTGTCTACAGAAAATTCTAAATATCTTACTACATATCCTAAGATTACATAAGATGGAGCCATGACAGTTAAAATGGTTACCAAAGTGCTGTTACTATGTAGTATTGATACCTCCAGAAATATGGCAGTAACAGCTAAGTGGAAGACGAGAATGCCAAAAATGCAACCTTCCCTCTTAAATATATTATCACAGTGGACTTTAACTGCCATGAGTTGCTTCAGGAGTCAACCTTGAATGAAAGGCTGGTTATGAATATACTAAATGTTGTTTAGAAGTTCTGGCTTATGGCCTAAGGTGAACCTATCATGGGGTTTAATTGGCAAGATTTGTTGACATTGGTTTTCCCCAAGGCTGTACAACCTTAATCTAAAAGTATTTATTCAGCATTAAAGTAATCAAGACTAACGGTTGCTTGTTTCTTTCCACATTAGTCTTCTCTAACTTGATGCTACTGGTCACAATGGATGTGGATGATGGGAATTATAAGCCAAGATATCAAGGGCAATAGATAGGGAAGGCTGCATACTTAATCCTCTAATCCATATTATCCCTTTCTCAGAATGTTACTGAAAAAAACAGTGAATAATTTTACCTCATTGGCTAAAACCTGTGCATATTCAATGTCCAGTTCATAGAGGGTTTCAATGTGGTCACTAGTGAATGCTATAGGAACCAGCAATATGTTCTTCTTTCCCCTTTGGCAAAGCCCTTTGATTGTCTCATCTGTTTGAGGGCCCAACCAGGGCATAGGACCAACCTGGAACAAAGAGGGAGTGAGAGAAACATTAATCTGTCCTTTGCTGCTATTTATGCAGGGACATCAACTTATGCATTTTACATTTTACAGAGGAAAGGAAGGTTTTACAAGACAGATAGGAAGCAGAGAAGGAAGAGATAGTGAGTTCAATCCACCAGAAAGTTCTCCTACACCAGACTTGTTGAAATGAGCAAAGGCAGCACTAAACTGGGATGCATCACTGTCTGATGGATGTGTACAATGTCTGCAAGCTCACAAAGGTGAGGAATTGCTGTTCATACAGCAACCTAATATATCAAGAACAGTGTTTCTGGCCTCCCTCCCAACATTTTGTGCTAGAATATTTTTTTTATTGATGTAGGAAGGTATACAAATACAGTTGGCCCTCAACGTTCATAGAGGTTGGGGCACACCCCCCGGCAAAAGAGGAAAACCCACGAATATAGGCCCACTGTTTTTTTTTACTTTTCTAGGGATCTGTAGGTCCTCCAGCATGACTCTATGGTCAACTTCTGGCAGAAGCTGACACAATGAAAGACCTACAAATACCTAGAGAAGTATTCTCTCTAGGTATCTGTGGGTCCTATAGCCCAACTCTATCACAGAATTGTACATGACCTACAGATGCTTATAGAGAACATCCTTTTCAGTGGCAGGGGCAAACACAGTAATTCTCCAATAATCAAACCCGCAAATGCTTAAGATGCAAATGTGGAGAGATAACTGTATTCATTTTCCACCTCATCCTGTACCTATCCTGTGTCGGTACCGTCCCAGAACTGTACCATGTAGTTTTCCAGCATGTTTCAATTGGATTTTAAAAATGGATGAGATTTAGTGCAAGCACAATTTTGATTTGTGCATGAAGCACAGCACTAGCACAAGTTCCATTAACTGATGCAAGGTCAGACCAACAGGACTGAGTGAATATAACAATGAACAGAGCAGATTCAGACATACAGGAAGCTACTGTGAAATTTCCATCTGATCACATACCTTGGACTGCCAAACAAGCCTATATGGATTGGAATAGTTGAGTTTCTCCATAACCCTCTGAACAGTAGCTCCCACCTCCTGTGGATATGGATCGCCACGATTCACCACCTGTAGCAAAAAACAAAAACAAAACACTTCTAACTTTGAATCTTTAAAAAGAAAACTCCTTTGAGATGAATGTAAACACCATAAAACTTTTCCTGCTCCACTGCACACCTGAAATTAGTTTGCACATGCAACAGCGTATACAAATCAACGAATCCCCCTTATTTACCTTAATTATTTAATATGAAATATTGTGAATCTGTTTTTCAGTGTAAAATCTCCTTAAGGCAAGTTACAAGATAAAATACCTGGCACCCAGATGACTGTGACACAGGCAAAGGTGAGCCTCTCTGGTGAGGGTTTCACAACTTACGGGAAGGCACTGTTGAAAATGCAGCAACCAGGAATGGGTTTAAAGTATGTTACCAACCCTTCATCAGGAAAAGTAACAGAGTTGTCTCAGGCAGCAAATGTGGGGAGGCAGTAGCCAGACATTGGAGGAGAGGGCAGGAAAGTCATTGGGCTTGTCTGGTAGCACCACCTGATCCAAACTAGCCTCCTGCCCTCATTGAAAAAAATGATTCAACTGCCCAAAGTCAGCTTTTGTACATACAATGTGTGAAGGTGCCATCTCGTTCTTTGCTTCAGGCACTCTTTGTGGATTTTGTAATGTGCCTTCAAGTGGGCTCAACTTATGATGACTTTATCCTAGGGCTTTCTTGGCAAGAATTGTTCAGTGGTTTGCCATTGCTTTCCTATAAGGCTGAGACTGTGACTTGCTAAAGTCACTTAGCGGATTTCCATGGCAGAGCAGAGATACAAACTACAAGCAAAGAGATTCCATGTAAACATTAGAAAGAACTTCCTGACAGTAAGAGCTGTTTGACAGTGGAACACACTCGCTTGGAGTATGGTGGAGTCTCCTTCTTTAGAGGTTTTTTAAACAGAGGCTGGATGGCCATTTGTTGGGGTTTGTGTTCCTACATGAAAGAATGGGTTTGGACTGGCTGACCCTTAGGGTCTCTTTCAACTCTATGACCTTATGATTCTGTATCTGAGTCCCCCAGAATCCTAATCCAACATTCACACCACTATGCTACACTGACTCTCACACTGTTTGTTATTGCTTTTTAATTTTAGCTGTTTTAAGCAAAAAGCTACTCTCATGGATTGGAGAAAAGATATTTTGTTGTGCATTTGGAGCTGTGTACCACCAGACATCTGAATAGTGCTAGAAGCTATAGAAGCTCAATGAATATTCAGAAAACAAGTGGATCTCTTGTATTGTAAAAAGCATCTGTTTCAAGCTTCCAGACAGACAAGCATATAATCTTCCAAGAACTTTTCTTCCATCCTTCCCTTCCCACTGATTATATTACTTTTTGTGGTATCTCCCCCCTCTTAATTTTTTTCTAAGTTTCCCTCTACTTTGGTATTTCTGAAAGCCTTGGGGTTTTACAAGCTGACTCATGCCTCATGGTTGGTCAGCATCCAGAGAAGTCAACTTTTAAATTATACAGGTGAATTTTTAAGACGACATTCTGAGCCAATGCAATCTTTATTGGGGACTAGTAACAACAATATTAACTTGGAAGTTCTTTAGATGAAGTGTCAGTTTTACCTTTGAATTGCAGGCCCAACTGCTATGGAATCACTTGGTATGTTTAAAAGATGGAAGAAAAAGGAGTCTTGTAACACCTTGAAGATTTATCAGTTTATCTCAGAACAAGATTTTGTGGGCTACAGATCACTTCTTCAATTGCAGCTGAGATAAACTGACCAGTCGTAAAGATGCCACAAGTCTCCTTTTCCTCCCTTCTTCTCACACTTCAAACATAGCTGAAAATTAGCTTGTTAACTATTACAATTTCTTTTGCTGCTGCTGAAAACCACTAGATGGCACCAAGTTTACACAAATCACAAAAAACATGGTGTTAACTGGAGGAGAGGAAAAAGTGGGGGTACTCCATAGCAATTTAATGTCACATTGTTTTTTGGAAAATGGGGGCAGGGGATAAATTCACCAGACGGGCTTTTCTACTTGGGGGAGGAACCTTATTGAGAAACACATCTTGATAGTTTTTTTCTTATTCTTTCCTTACTATCTAGTGCATATTCAAGGTAAATCAGAGCACTTTTATTCAGGAGATCTATAATCTTTTCCCTGCCATTTTCTTACCCAGAAAGCTCACACAGGGCCTGTTGTTCAATGCTCTGTTTATGTGGGTGATCCAATGTGCTGTGTGTCCTCCACCACAGCCAAACTATTTAGCTCAAGTGGAAGACCGTTTTATGTCTTGCAGAGAACAGTCTTTTCCACCTGGGACACTGCAGGTAGCCTAACACCTCTTTGTGCCAAAAGAAGCCTCCAGACAATAAATTGCCATGCCTTGCCATGGGGAGCTAGTAGTATCTCTTTGCACATGCTGGGAGTGGGGGACGCAGGATAAAAGTGTTGCAAGATCAAAGTAGAACTTGGGAGAGTTCTATTTTGGACTACATCTCCCAAAATCTCTTAGCCAGCAAGATGACTGAGAGATTACTGCAGCAGTGGTCTAAAAAAGTTATCCAGAGTAGTACAGTGTAATCCCAAAAGGTAACCCATAAGACTCCACACAAAATAGATCCAGAAGAATCCACTGGCCTTGCTGTCCAGGGGATTCTGGGAGTTATCATCCAGTCCTTAAGACTGAATGTAGGAACCCTGTTGAATTGGACCAAAAGTTTATCTATTCCAGTGCTCTGTTTCCAAAGTGGGAAGCACATGAGTACAATAACAGCAATCCCACCTCATGCTGCACAGAATATACATGCTGTATACCAATATAAAGAAGCACACTGACTTCCAGTAATGGAGGACTAGTAGCCACTGAAGGACATTAACAATCTGGAATTGTCCCAGAGAAGAGTAACTAAAAGGTCTGAGGACCAAGTCTTGTGAGAGAGCTGGGCATGATTAACTTGGAAAAGAAAAGACTAAGCAGTGATATGATAGCTGTCTTTAAATAGCTCGTGTTGTACAGAAGATGGAGCAAGCTTGTTTTCTGCTGCTCCAGATACTAGAACATGAACCAATAGGTTCACATTAAAAGGCAAGAGATTCCACCTAAACATTAGGGAAGAACTTAGAATCATAGAATCAAAGAGTTGGAAGAGAGTCCAGTCCAAACCCCCTGCCATGCAGGAACTCTCAATCAAAGCATACCCGACAGGTGGCCATCCAGCCATTGTTTAAAGACCTCCAAGGAAGGAGACTCCACCACTCTCTGAGGGAGTGTGTTCCACTGTCGAACAGCCCTTATTGTCAAGAAGATCCTCCTAATGTTGAAATGGAATCTCTTTTCCTGCAGCTTGCATCCATTATTCCAGGTTCTGTTCTTTGGAGCAGCAGAAAACAAGCTTGCTCCCTCCTCAATATGACATCCCTTCAAATACTTAAACAGGGCTATCATATCACCTCTTCTTGATGATAAAAGCTGTTAAGACACTGGAACAGATGGTAAGGGCTGTTTGACACTCTCACTCAGAGGGTGGTGGACAGCACAACTTTGGGTGCTTTTAAACAGAGGTTGGGGGGCCATCTCTCAGGAGTGCATCAGTTGTGTGTTCCTGAATGGCAGGAGTTTTCATTTTAACTCTGTAATTCTATGAAAACACCATCTTTTGAGGAATGTGTCCAAGTCCTTTCGTGGTAACAGAATCAAACGATATGCTGAGTGGATAAGTGCTCCCTTTTCAAATGTCCTAAATTTCCCACCATTCAACTTCAGTGGATGACTCAATAGCAGGGGTAGGGAACCTAAGGCCTCGGGGGGCCGGATGCAGCCCCCCGAGGCCTTTGGACCGGCCCCAGGCCAGTCCTGCCGTCGCCGCCGCTGCCCCCCGCCATGATGATATTGATTATTGTTGTTATTACTTGTTCTTGGGGTTTTCTTGGCAAAATCTCCACAGGGGTTTTGCCATGGCTTTTCTGGGGCTGAGAGAGTGTGCATGCATATATATTTTTTAATTTTTTAATTATTTTTTTAAATTATTTATTTATTTATTTTTGGTGCTTCGGCCCCCCAATTGTCTGAGGGACAACAACCCGAACCCCGGCTCAAAAAGGTTGCCTACCCCTGCTCTATAGTGTAGTGAGGACAGAAAACTTTAAAGATCTACCCAAGGTACTGACCCTTATATCCAAACTACAATATAGTTCAGCTCCTTGGATACCTACATCAAAAGTTCAGATTAACAGTTGAAAGCCACCACCCAATACTGACCATATTTCCATCTCTTTACTATCATTTCTGGGTTTTTTCCTAAACATTGTGCTATCTCTCTTTCCAGCCTAAGCAACAACCTTTGCCAATGGTCTGGATCCAAAGCTGTCCTCACTTGTTAACAATAATGGCAGAAAAGCCAAGGGCAGTTTACTGGTTTTGTGTTTAGCAGCCAGTGTGATGTAGTGGTTTGAACACTGGACTATGACTCTGCCGATCAGTTTGATTCCCTGCTCGGCCATGGAAACCCACTGCATGGCCATGGGTGAGTCATATACTCTCAGCCCCGAAAACCCCATGACAGAGTTCACTTTAGGGTTGCCATAGGTTGGAAATGACTTGAAGGTACACAGCAAAACAAACAAACAAACAAACAAAAGGTCCAAAACACATTGCAGAAATAATTCACTTTAAGACTGCTTTAACTGCCCTGGCTCAGTGCTAGGGAATTCTGGGATCTGTAGTTTTGTGAGACATTTAGCCTTCTCTGTCAGAAAGCTCTGGTGCCACAATAAACACAATAAATTTCTAGGATCCCCCAGCACTGAGCCAGGGCAGTTAAAGAAGTCTCAGACTGGATTATTTCTGCAGTGTGTTTTGGACCAAACTGAAGAATGGATCAAACCTGAACTGTATTCCATCACACTATCAAAAACTGAAAGAAAAGGGGAGTGGAAGTAAAACAGGCATGGTTCCTATCCCTCTCTCTTCAGACTCAGGGATTTTGTAATATTATATTGCCTGACATATAAACATCCTTTTTTTTTTTTTTTTACTTTGTATGCTTATTTCTGTAATATTCAGGCTTCAGGTGCTTGAAATTGTCAAAATATAAACCAAATCAGCATTCAATCTGTAAGAGATGGAGAGGGAAAAAACATGCTCCTTTATAGAGAAAAGAACTAACAGTCTCAGATTGGTTTACTCACAGACATCGGTAGAGAGTGAGCAGAGAAAAGGATGACAACGTCTTTCCTCTTATCAGGTGGGAACAAGGCTAATTCCTTCTCTATGTGGTCTGCAAAGCACTGAAAGAAAGTTAAAGAAAACAGCATGAAATACCACAGGCTAAATTAAATGCTAGTTCTACCTAGAGCAACCCCATTAATGTTAATCACAACTAATTTCCATTGATTTCAGTGAGTCTGTTCTAGACAAAACTGACAATGGATTTAGCTCCATCTTCTCCATTCATGTCCCCACGCCACAAAACAGGAAACTGAATGCAAAAATATGTTGTTTATACAAATATATATATATATATATATATATATGCCAGCTCCATTTTTTTTTTTTTTTTGATTACCAATTGCAAACTGAATTCTTTACATTCTTAAATGATAAAGTTTGGATACACTAAACTAGTTATGTGGTCTTCCAAATGTTGTTGAATCACAACACTTTCTGCTATGCTAGCTAGGGTTGCTGGTGATGGGAGGCTCCTTTTCTCAATGTCACATACACTCTTCATTCCCTTTCTCACACAATGTAAGAAGACAATTTGACGTCATGTGCAAAATCAAGCTTCTTCAAGTCTCAGGCTTCATTTTTGAAAGCAATTCTAGCCCTTATACAGTGGCATCCTTAGGGTTGATGTCACCCGGTGTGGTAACTCATGGTATCACACACAAACCCATTTCATTACAGAATCCTTAGTAATGCTTTTTTCCACTCATGTTACTCCTAAATTGTAATTTCCGTATACCACTGAATGTAATAAAATGTGATGTTTTTAAAGAAATTTGAAAAAGAATATTTTTTAAAAAAAATAAAATTTAAAATTTTGAAATTTGAAATTTTAATTTTAAATCTTGGGGGGTCTCTTCTTTCTCCTCCCACTGTGCTTCACCCGACTCCCACCATCTCCTAAAGCATTTTAAAGGGAAGCAGGTGAATGCCACAGCCCATTTCTGCCAATAGGTAGGTGTTTGAGGAAGAGTGGTGTCACACACACCCTTAGGGGTGTCACCTGGTGCAGTCCGCACCCCCCGCACCCCCCCAGTGATGCCACTGCCATTACAATGATTAAAAAATGGTTTGAAACCATACAAGCAATGAATGGTGAAATCTTGAGTTGGAAGTGTGGGTGAACATAAACTGGGTGGCAAAGCCAGGACTGGAGTGCTGGGCATAAAACAAATACAGTTAGCCCTCTATATCCATGGATTCTGCATCCATGGGTTCAATCATCCATGGCTTTAAAATATTTTTTAAAAATCCAAAAAGGCAAACCTTGATTTTTGCCATTTTATATAAGGGATGCCATTTTACTATACCATTGTATATAATAGGACTTGAGATTTTGGTATCCACCGGGGGGGGGGGGGTGCCTTGGAACCAAACCCCAGCAGATATCAAGAACCTACGGTATACATAGGTCGGCTTAATTAACAGAGATCCCAGAATCCTGCTCTGGAATTGGAAAAGATCCTTTTTGAATTATAAAGCCCAGAATTCCCCCAGCCAGTAAAAGCCACTGGAATTTTGGAGGTTATACTCAAGAGTAACTTTTCCAAGCTCTGTTATCTGCTGTAAGCTTGGGTTCCCCTCAGGCACAGAATGCACCAAATAATCACAGTGCAGTCAGAGGGAGAGGGAGCTGTAATACATTCTTAGCAGGCAGAAAGTCTCAGGTTCAAGTCTTAATATTTTTTGATGCAGGGGTTGGGGAAAGACCTCTGAGTAAGAACCTGGACAAGCCATAATACAGGGCCAGCTCCATCAATAGTCCCAGTACAGAAGAAGCTTCCTAGGTCTTGCTATTGTTGCTGCTTTTATGGATCCTGTCCAGATCCTACCACAGTTTCAAGTTATTTCTAACTTATGGGCACCCTATGATTTGTTCAGAGGAGGTTTTCCTTTGCCTTCTTCTGAGGCTGAGAGAGTGTGTCTTGCCCAAAGCCACCCAGTAGGTTTTCATAGCTGAGTAGTGATTTGAACCCTGGCATCTAGAGTCATAGTCCAACACTCAAACCACTACACCATGCAAAGAAAGAAAGAAAGAAAAAGGGAAAAAAAGACATCACTTTTTTTGCCTATCCAAATGTCAGCCAACATACTGCAGAAGTGGGGAACTCTTTCCAATTTGTGGGGTCGGTGGAAAATCCTGACCCATGAGGCATCTGTCTCATAAGTCACATCCACCACAGAGAGGGAAGGCTCCTCATCCCAAATGGATGGGATGGAGGGCTAGGCTTTTTACTGAAAAAAACTATGTTCAAACCCCCACTCAAACATGATGCATATTAAGTAAACCTAAGATAGATAAAAATCTCTTAAATTACCTCAGTTGGCTGGATGGAATGGGATATACCCCTGAGGGAAAACAGGGCATACAACAAGAGATATCAGCTCTTTGGTCTACCTTCTCCAACCTGGCACCATTCAGAAGTGCTGAAGTAAAATTCCCATCAACCCCAGCTGGCATTCCCATTGGGGAATTGTCCAACCCATCTGGAGAATGCAGCAAGAGTCCTAAATCATGTCCCCTGAGTCTTTGACAAGTCTTGGTATTTTGTAAATTATTTTCTGCATTTTTTGAAGTCTAGATTTCCCAGCTTCTGTTTTCCCCAAGAATTCCATACCTGAATAAGAAGGGGATGTGTCGGCCATCTGTCAATTGTGCTCCACTTCATCTTTGGTTTCTCTCCCTTTGCATTATAGTAGCGATAAATAGCATTTAAACTGCTTCCTGAAATAAACACAACAATATTAGCAGAAAGTTTAACAGCAGCCCATGAAAAAGACAATTAAAATTGCTTTGTAAAAAGACAGAAGATAGGGACTCTATTAAGTACAGAAGAGAAGCTCTGATGGATCATGGTATTGTCAGGTTGTGGGATTCTGTGACGTATAATCCAATTCTCATAGAAAGCACCAAGTTAGGAAAGGCTGGATCAGACCAATGGTCCATCAAGCCCAAGATTCTCCCAGTAAGTTATTTTTAGACTCTGAATGTAATTATTTCAGTGGCATGAACTCTTTAGATCAATGGTTCCCAAAAGGACTGTGCAACAAACTGGCCAAATCCCAAGCAAATCAGGAAATTCAAACTAATTTGTACCAGGTCCACATGAGATCAGATCGGCTCAATTCAATTGTGGAAAGAACAGCATAACCCAAAGTGCCGTGGACTTAAGTAGGAGGAAAGCCAGTCAGTATTTTTCCAGCATGGTGACAAAGAGAAAATACTAAGAGGGTGTGATGATGATAAAACTGGGCTTTGCTCATTCACAGCTCTAAAATGCAGTGAGAAGCAACAATCTGACTAACACTGTCGAATCTCAGGGCCTATGGAGAGTCCATTCAGAACCATTTTAATGTCCCAAAATAGCTGAGAGTTCCAACCTGGGCCCTTAATGCCAGCTGTACAGTGAAGATTATGGCTACTCAACAGCAAGAGGAAAAAATGCTTTAGACATGTACAGAGGCAAACTCTTTCTCAGCACCTCACAAATTCCAGCCCTGATCCTTAACAGAAGCAGTACCATGGCAGATCTCCCAGTTCAGGTCAAACCCTGACAGCAGCTTTTCTTTAGAGATGAGCTTACCTGTAGTTGAGCAGCTGTACTGTGGATACTGCGTGAAAGCAATAGCCCTTTCGATGCCATCTTTCTCCATCTCCTCAATGGCTTCTTCCGTCAGAGGATGGACGTAGCGAAAACCAATGTAGTATTTGTGAGGGGCTGAAAGCAGAAGGCAGCTGGTGACTATCTCAATAGCCAATGAAGGGAGGAAAAGGGACATTCCCAGCGGCAAACTAGCACATTCATTCAGGGGATCAAGGTGAGAGCTGCTGTAGTACCAAGGTTAAGAGGATGTGTCATGTGTCATGTACCTTCATTTGCAACTTATGGCAACCCTAAAGTGAGCCTTTCACAGGGTTTTCTTGGCAAAATTTGTTCAAAGGGAGTTTGCCTTTGCCTTCCTTTGAGGCTGAGAGTGTGTGACTTGCCCAAGGTCACCCAGTTGGTTTCCATGGCTGAGCAGCGAGTCGAACTCTGGTCTCCCATAGTCCTAGTCCAACTACTACACCATGCTGGCTCTTCAGTGTTTGCACCCCTCTCCCTCAATGAAATCAAGAGGATTTTAAGTGTGGTTAATTTTGGCTTAAATACAGGTTAAAAATTTGCCTCTTTCCTTTGGATCTAGAAGGAAATGCAGCTGAGTTGCACAACTGTTTAAAAGAATTACAGGAGCACTTGCAGCAGGAGAAAATAAAAATATTTATGAAAAAGCTTCCAGTGACCTACCATAAGAACATAATGCCCATAAGATAACTTCATTTGATTTTAATCATTGGAAAAGGAAAACTGAGACAAGCCATCCATTCTAAAGCAGATCTCAAAAGCAGGGTGGGAGGGATGTCCATGTCAGAGTGGATCCGAGCATCCCTCCCTTGCTTGTCTCTCTTCACTAGGCAAAACACATTAGCATGCAACTATGGTAGAAGAAACCTCGGTGCCATAATGGGAGACCAAGTTAAGATGCAAAGGATGTACAAATAGATAGAGACAGGGCGGCTTTCGCTTGGGAAACCACATTGTGAAATAAGAGGGAGTGATGAGGTCTGACAAGAGCAGATAACATTCCCTAAACTATTAACTTCATGCTCCTGAGTCCTCAGCCCCTTTAACAGGCTTAATTTTATTTTATTTTGTGTTTTTTAAGAGAACAACTGATGTGCCTGCTCAGGTAAGGGGCCATTTGAAACCCATCTTTCAGAGCTGTCACAGTTTGCTTCCATGCACATATTAGGCCCATCCTTATTGCTTTACAAGTGCGCACATTGCACACCGAAGGACACAATGAAATTAAAAAGAGAGTTGGGTTCAGGACATAATCAAGATTCAGCTTGTGGTTTTGATCCAGCCATAGCTAATTAGAAAAGACAATAATGCTTGGTAAGGTGGAAGGAAGTAGGAAAAGAGGATGACCGTATTACAGGTGGATAGACTCATTCAAGGAAGCCACGGCCCTGAGTTTGCAAAACTGTTATCAGGGCTGTTGAGAGGGCGGCCTCTCAAATGACAGCAGTTAAGAACAAAACTTTCTCTGGCTCCATGCATTTTTTTTGGTGTTAGAATGAAAACTAGCTGGAAGGGGAAAAGAGAAATTTCACTTCTTTCTACTGCTCTCAGTGGGCAATCATAAACCAACATCCTCTCCTCCCTGCTGCTGTCAACAATGCTATTATACTAGCATGGGAATCATGTGGCCCAGATCTTATTGGACTGAAAATCCAAGCAGCCCCAGCAAATACATCTAAAAGTAAGGAATGCTGGGAGCTGCAGTCTATGATCCCCATCCCTGTGTAACCACGCTGTATGGTTTACTGTGTTTGGGAGTGGTTCTACATGGTTTCTGTAAGGCTTGGAAAAGGGATTTTTTTGAAATACAACTTCCAACTACTCCACCCATACTGATTGGGGGTTCTGTGAGTTGTAATAAAAAAATAAAAATAAAATAGATTCTTGGCTAAGATCAAATGTAATGCAGTGTAGCTTTTCCAAGCTGTGGCCTGTCTTACTGAGCTTTGGAAAGTTACTTTCAAGAAGAATGGCTATAATATGCTGAAGCCACCCACAACTGAGCATAACTGGATAATTTGTATTACCTGGGTAATGAGAATAATAGTTAGGTCCCACTGCTCAGTTACAGATGGCTTCAACACAACTTTTCAAGTTATTCTTCTTCAAAGTAGGTTTTGAGTTTCTGCTGTGGCCTTGACATTTCCCATTCTTTGCCACCTGAAATGCTTTAGAAGATTGTGGATGCCAAAAATGGAATCTGGGACTTTCTGTATGGAAAAGCAAGTGCAAAAGTGTTTTGCACTGTAATACAAGCATGCACGCACATCTACACATGAACTGACTTGGGGTAATTACCAAGCAAACCGTTAGCCCTTCCTTATCTACTGGCCTGTATGCCAGGGAGGAACCTGTTAACTGATGGGTGGGACTGTTTGCTGTTTTTATGCTTAACTGAAAGGGTGTGTGGAGTGGTGATCCAACTAAATGGAAACCTTTTAAATGCAAGTTGCATAATTTAGCATTTGCTTGCTTTACACCATGAAGGAGGCAGGCATGTAGCTGTGTATCTGCAATTCCCATGACCCCTTAGCACTGGCTGTACTTGGCCAGGGTGAATGGGATTTGCAATCTAACATATGGTAGGTCACATATTTTTCCACAACTGCCTTATGTAGTATATCCAGTAGAGCCAAACTGGACTACAACTGAAGAGAGATGGCTAAGTTATCCTGTTCTGGAACCTGGTATAGCTCCAGGCCTCCCCTAGAGTTCATTTGGTGCCAAACACTGACACATGTTACTGCTATAGTGTAAACTTTATTGACAATAAATGATGCAGCAAATAAGTATACAGCAGAGCATTCCAGCCTTCTGGTGTTCAGTATCCCTCACAGCCAATGGTAGAACTGGGTCCCTAAACCACTAGTTTTTCCCAGACTATCCTTGGCTGGAAATTCAATGTCCCATTGCTGGTTATATGGGGCTCCTGAGTCAGTGTGTGGTGTAATGATTTAAATATTGGACTACAACTCTGGAGACCGGCGTTCGAATTCCTACTCAGCCATGTACGCCCACTGGGTGGCCTTGGGCAAACCACACTCTTTCAGCCTCTGAGGCAGGCAATGGCAAGCCTCCTCTGAACAAATGTTGCCAAGAACCCCCTGTGATAGATCTGCCTTAGGGTCACCATAAGTTGGAAACTACACGAAGGCACATAACAACAACAATAACAAGGCTTATACAAGTTGAGTCTCCCTTATCCAGATTTCCAAAATCTGAAATATTCCAAAAACCAAAACTCTTTTCGTCAGTGGATGAAATAGTGACACCTTTGCTTTCTGAAAGTTCAATGTACAAAATGCACAAACACTGTATGCACCATGGACAAACATTATTAAAAACATTGTATAAAATTACCTTCAGGCTATGTGTATAAGATATATATGAAATATAAATGAATTTTGTTTTTAGACTTGGGTCTCATCTCCAAGATATCATTATGGACATATATGCAAATACAGGTATTCCAAAATAAAAAACAAAAATCCAAAATCCAAAACACACAACACACTGAAAAGACAATAATGCTAGGAAAGATGGAGGGAACAGGAAAGAGAAGAAGACCACATGCTAGATGGTTGGACTCTATTAAGGAGATCATGGATATGAATCTGCAAGAACTAAGAAGAGTAGTGGAAGGTAGGGAGTCTTGGAGATGTCTCATCCAAAGAGTCACCATGAGTTGAGAACGACTCAAAGGTGGTTAACAACAAATGTCACTGGACAACTGTTAACATGTGGCCTCAATGCTAACAAGGACTCCACACCCGTCTGCCTTGTGGCAGAAGCCTAGCCCATTACACTTTCCAAGTTTATGAAAAGAAGTTTTCCCTGGCTATTCTCCCAAATTTCTGTGGTATCTGCCCCTTTGCAATTACTCAAACCATGATGCTAAGGCCGGGGTGCTGTGAAAGATGCAATGTGATGCCCAGTTTTCAACACATTACCCCTCCACTACTTTCAGAGGCAGCAAATCAAAAACATAGCAAAATCCTAGGAGAAAAAAGAAAAAAACCTAGACTTTCTGCTTCCCCCCCCCCCAAAAAAATTCAGTGAAATGGCATTCTCTCCCACTACATCCCAATTTTTCTGTCTACAGAGTGCAGAATTTGCACACAGTTGTATATGCCTTCAGCGTTTCCCATTATACAGCATTTGTCAAGTAGGATAGTGGAATGATATCTCCCACAACTACATGAAGTTTTTTAATAATAATAATAATAATACTGTGGGTTACTCTTTACAAAATGCAAGGTGGGAACGTTTTCCAAAACTAACAAACCATGCTCACATGTTCAAATTATCCAAGCATCTCAGTATCAACCTCTGAAGGGCTGCTCCAAGCTCCTATTACCAAGGAATAAGAAAAAGTTTGTATCGAACCTTTACATTCTGTGGCAGTGTACCTTTGAACAACAGGTGCTAAAGACAAGACAGAAAATGGTTATGCTGTCCAATGGGTCTGTTTTAGAAGATGGAATCATCTCCTTTTTAAAAGAAAAGGCTGTATGACAACCAATCAGAAATGGTGTGGATTCTGTGCACTGGCAGAAGATTAGACTTCATGATCTTTGAAGTCCCTTCTAGTTCTGAAATTCTATAACATCCATCATACCATGGCATGGGAGCTTCTTCAGGTGCCTCTAACTATTACCTGCTAATAATATTACTATATTAGATTGATCTTTGAAGTCCACTGAAGATGGATCATTGAAATCCATCACTGAAGATGGATCTAGCAAAGCAATTCTTACTTTCTTAAAAGATCACTTCCCCAGATTGCATTGGTTGACTCACCACTCCAAACTTTTGATACTTATTATATTTTAAAAGTCCTGAATTAAGGCTGAAATAAAATTAGATCAGACACATCCATACAATCCTGCTATCCCAACAATGCTGACAAAATGAAGGAAGCTTCAAGCAGTTGCTCACTTTTCTTCTGAGTGAAAGCACCCATGTGGCACAATAAGGCAGAACTTGGAAACATTTCACGTTTAGGGACCCCAGAATCCCCCAGTCAGCACATCCACAAGATAGGGTCTGTGACAAAGGAGGAGACTTGACCTTGTACCCATGAAATTGAAATCTAAACCATCCTGGCTTTTAATAGGAACCTCTGTAACACAACTGATGCTTTGTTTTCCTTTCAAATAAGCCATCCATTAAGATGAGCTGCAGGTAAATTGCAACATACTGTATAGCAGTAGCCATCACTACTCAGAAAAAGGAGACAACATCAGTGAATTTCTTCCATGAAAAAAAGACCTCTCAATATTAACAACATGAGATATAACACAAATAAAACAGGTACAACAAAAATGTGAAGATCCCAAAATACCAGAATGAGGAGACATTTCATTCAGCAGCTTCACCATGCCTTCTCCCTGAGTAGCAGTCCATTTCTTAATAGGTGATCCTCCACCAATTCGACTATATTGCTCCTGGATTTTCGGAGTGCGCCGCTTTGCAATAAAAGGGGCCAGCTTACTGAAATATTGAGTGACAGTAATTAGTAAAAGCAACACATTCTTACCTTTCCATTCTTTGCCAGCTTGAAAAAAAAACCTAATAGTTATTTCCTTTAAACTTGATCCTCAATTGCTATGCATGCAGCCTTTTTAAATTCAATTGGTAGTCCCAACTAGAGTACAACCACCAAATCAATTACCAAATGGTAAACTGACACTTACACAAATCTCACTGCTTTAATAAGTCTCTTCTCATTGGGACTACCGATTGGATTTAGGCCACTATTCATGTAAAGAGGAGGGTCAGCCCTAGAAATTTGCTGCCTGAGATAAGACACTAAATGGTAGCTCCTCTCCTCACACTGGGTCCCACACCAGAAGCCAAAGCTCGTAGTACACAAGGTCAAGCAAGTTCCTACTTGCTGGGATAATTACACTAGCGAAGAAAGCATAACCATGCTGTTATTATGTCATCTGAAACTGAAAATTCTACATGTACCTCTCCCTGAAAGTAAAAATGCAACTAAACTAATTTCTTGCCCTTTTTAACAACTTAGATCTTGTTGCCTACCTGCCTAATCCTAACAATTGAGTTAGCCCTAAATGTAAAGCCAGACTTGTTTAAAATCAACAGGCAAAGATCTTGCATCAGAGGCATGATTTGTAACTCTAAAATGTTGTAGCTGCAAACCTAAAAGGACACACAACCCCTCTAGTGAATTGTGATGATTCTTATCCGGGCATCCTAAGCAGTGTCCCATTGTGCAATCAGGAGTTCCTGATGTACAACAAGTCCCACAGCATTATGGTGCCCATTTGCGCAATGGGTCCCAGAGGACACTAATGTCCATGGTGCCACAGCCATGCTGTCGACTGTCTGTGCAATGGACCCGGAGGCATAACGACATTCCTGCTTCCCTATCGAGAATATGTCCCAATTCACATTTACTGATCGTAAATCAATTTACGATGATGTAAACACATAACAGGATGCCAGTCCATAGTGTTTAAACTGAAAGAATTCGACACATAAGACAAAGAGCAAGCAATTTCAGCATGGCTTCTAATGATGATAAGATATACAACAGCAGTTCCTTACTTCTGGACAGGAAGTGTCATTAAGTCTCTATCAAGGAAGAGTCTAAGCAGGAAATCATGTACTTCTTCTACAGTCTCTGGGCCTCCCATGTTTAACATCAAGATCCCCGTTTTAGGCTTCCTATGGAGAGAAGACAGTGACTTATTATTCATGGTCTGGAAATGAAACCAAGAGATGCTGACTTCCTATGCATATGTGTCCTTGGTGCTTGAAAGCAATTCTTACAAGATTAGCAGCTATCTCCATATCTGAGACAAAATACTGGGGCAAAGGATGGGACAAGGGATGAAGGATGCAAATTAATTACCACTTTTTGTTATTTCTTAGAAGCTTCCTATCAGTTAAAGACATCTGAAGCTAGGGAGTCTACAATCACTCTTGGGAGGAGTTTTCTTAAATATACCGAGTACTATCACCAGGGCTGCATCTGCACTGCAGAAATAATCCAGACTGGCACCATGGCTCAATGCTATGACTCAATGCTATGGAATTCTAGGAATTCTAATTTGTTATGGCAACAGAGCTCTTTGACAGAGAAAACTAAATGTCTCACAAAACTACAGTTCTAAAGAATGTCAATCACATGGTTGGGTGTCTTGTTCTGATCTCAGAGTGAGCAACACAGCAGTGACAGGTGGTACAGCAGGACACATTAGAGATTATCACATAGGGGATGGGGCATCATTGTCCCGTCCTTGTTCCATCCTCCCTGTACGATCGCAGGAAGGACTTTCAGATGACGTTGCACTCATCCAGACATTATCTCGTCCAGAAAGCATGAGTGACAGCAATTGTGTGACAGACTTTCATATGACGTCGCGCTGATCCTGTCATGGTGCCGACATGCCCATCATTTTTCATTAACGGGAGTTCGTGTTAATGCAATGCCACTTCAATGACAGGATAATGACAGGATGAGCACTACGTTATGAAAGACTTTTGCGCAATCATTGTCATGGACAGGATAAGGATGGGGGAGTGATCTCTAGCCCTATCCCATCTGTGTGTGATAATTTCCATTGTAAACAGCTATCCAGCATTGTATGGAGGACTCTAGATCTTCCTGAAAGATTCAGAGGAAAAGGTGATGTTTTAAAAAATGTTGTAAAGAAGATTTGGTGCTGAATCTCCCCTTAAAGAGTCAGCGGATTTGGTGCTGAACTGGCCGGACGTCATCCAGTCAGCTCGCAACAGAACCGGCATTTGGGCCCAGTGTCATCTGTACTTCATGTTATTGGATCAAGGGAAAGCCAAGACAAATACAGTCTTGATTCCATTGAACCCTGATATAAAATTGCAGCCTTGTCACACAACCTTCCACAGGAGAAGCTCCAGTCTGCCACGATGACAGATGCTAATGCTGCCTGAATTACTTCTCAGTTGAACCCTACTCCATAGCCACCAAGAGTAAAACAATTTTGAGGTGACTGACAAATCAGTCAGAAGCATGCTTACTGGGAAACGTCTCACTGTATTTAAGGGGCCTCCCTCTCATGCATATATTTACAGCAGGACACAAATTAAATTCATTAAAATATTATATCCCACCCTTTTCCATGGAATCTCAGGATGGTGTAACTTATAAACAATTTAAAACCATAAAGACAGAGGCATTCAACACAACACCAGTGAAAACATCTTTTGACTTGGAAGCAGAAATAAACCACTGCCATTGCCAGGCAGGCATTTCACAATCAGGGAGTCAGATCCAAGAAATATATGGAAGCATGTTGTTTCTTGGATATTCTACACTGCACAAAGAAGAGGAAAAAGCCCCAAGCCAGGAAGAAAATCTCCAGCCAGTGATCAATGACAGCATGAATTTCCCTTTTGCTAACCACAAGCATCCGGGATTGGAGAAGGAAGCACTTTCCACAGGCCCTTGTGTGCCACATGAAAAACCAGCAAGGGCCACATTAAGATTACACACTGGAGAGCCCCTTTTCTTATTCTACAACACTGTTTCAGAGACACAGCCATGTTAGCCTGGAATATCTGTGCGCAAAGGGAATTTATCCCATCTTTGAGACTAACTGTATGAAAGAAGTTGTAACATAAGTTTTTGTACACTTAGGTCATGCATCTCATCTCAGGATGCAGACCTAAGTCTACAAAAGCTAATGCTACAACTTCTTTTGCACAGTTAGTTTCAAAGGTGCTACAAGATCCCTGTGCATACAACATCAGCTTTGTAATACAGTGGACCCACCACATTCACTGGGGTTAAGGGAACAGGATCTCTGTGAAAGTGGAAAAAACACAAATTAAAAAATGCTATTTATTTTTTTACTTGATAGATTACCTCTCTAGGAATCTCTAGGTCCTCTAGGCCAACTCTACAATCAACATCAAGCTGGAGGACCTAGAGATTCCTAGAGAGAACATATTAATCAAATACGTGAATAATCAAATCTGCAAATGTGGAGGGCCAACTGTAATCTCATTTTTAAGTCACGCTTTGCATTTTTATCATGCTGCCGCCTGCGAAGCCTTCTATCTAGCAAGGAACAGAAGCAGTGGCTATCCTAGCTGGAAAATTCTGCAAGCTTTTTTGTTGTTGTTACCCCAAAAATATCTTTTCCAAGTTCTGGCAAGACTATGCACATACATACACATGCTGTGATTTGTGCATAGATGAACATCCACTGAGGACATCTCACCTCTTTTCAGGTTGAACTTGAGGCTTTGTTGTTTTGGCCTGTACTGCTGTTGCTGCCGTCGACTGACATCTCCAAGGGAGCTGAGTGCTCACTTGACTGCAGGTGCTGCTTTTTGCAACTAAACGGCACAAAGAAAACACAACAAACCACAGATAACTTATTACTTGCCTGTGAACTTTATGTTTGGTTTTAGGAAAGTAAATGTTTCATATAAACACAGAGAACGTGTCTTATACAAAGCCAAATCAATGACCCATCTAGGTAATGTGCTACTTATACCAGAGAAGAAAAGCCTCTAGTCCTTCAGATGCAGCTAGACTATAATTTCCATTATTCCTCACTACTTACCATGTGGCTGGGCCTGTGATGGGAACTGGGGTGCAACAACACCAAGGAGGGCCATATGCCCCAATTCCTGCTCCATACTGACTCTCAGGGTGTAAATTTAAGACCTTCTGAATTAAAAAGCATATGCTCCAACCATGAGTCTCTCAAGAATTAACAAGCGTTATCATCCACATTCGGAATCAAAACAGAAATACAATAGGAAATAATATTCTTTATATATTTTTGAGATCAGAAAGTGTCATTCCATGTTTCAGAAGACAACCCTGCGACAAGGAGTTTGTAATCTTGTCTTGCAAAAAAAGCTATGAATATTGAGCATTTAAAAACAAAGCTATCATTATCATTGTCGTCTTCGTAAAATATTAGTCTTAAGCCAACATATTACATGTTGACATGGAATTCGAAAATCTGAAATACTGCAAAAAAACCAAAACTTTTTCATGGGTGGCTGAGATACTGACACCTTTGCTTTCTGTTGGTTCAATGTACACAAACTTTGCTTCACGCACAACATTATTAAAAAATATAATGTATAAAATTACTATTAAGCTATGGTTCAGTGTACACAAACTTTGTTTCATGCACAAAATCATTACAAATATTGTATAAAATTACCTTCAGGCTATGCATATAAGGTGTATATGAAACATTAATAAATTTCGTATTTAGACTTGGGTCACATCTCCAAGATATCTCATTATGTATGTATATGCAAATATAGGTATTCAAAAATAAAAATTAAAAAAATCCAAAATCCTAAACGCTTCTGGCCCCAAGCATTTTTATATGGAGATTCATCCTGTATCATTACAATTAGTTATTCAGAAGTACTACTCAATATATTCTATATATTATTTTTAACTGCTATGTTTTATTATTGTAAGACACCCAGCTGCTATTTTTAAAAAGAGAAAAGTACCCAAGAAATGAAAAATGAGAGAGAATTCAAAACTTTGCTTTCTGTTGCAGAATTGTAGCTGGTCCTGTGAACTTATTGCTTGCGTTGTTTCAAAGGACTGTGCAAACTTTGCTAAGCTCTTATTTTAAAAAATAAATATACAAAATTATCACTCACTTCTAATTTTATGGCAGTGTCAGGTGAATGGGGGATTTGCTCTTTGGCTCACCCTCAGCTCCTAAAATTACTTTGTCCTACTGCAAAAACTCAAGAGTTTCCCAAGCAGGAAGGGATTTTCCATTTCGTCTCAGTGAACCTATTTGAGCTGCTAATCCACTTGGCACTTAGTGATTAAGCAAAGACATGGGCATATGAGCCTAACATAATAAATAAAACCAATATCCTAGCCTAACTATTTAGATAAAATTCAAAATTGACAAACAGTGGGATTAGAAATCCTGAGCTTGGAAAGTTTACTTTTTAGGACAACAAATCCCAGAATCCCCAAGCCTACCAGCTGGGGGATTCTGGAGGGTTGTCATTCCCCCAAAAATATTAATTTCACCATGCTCTACACATGTGTATTTTCTAAATCCCTCACACGGATCAAGCCAAGACATTTTCCCTCCACCACTTCTGAGACAGTTTTACACAACGGATGCAACCATGCCAGAGGGTCTGTGAGATGCTCTTCTCTCCCTACAAATTCTCATCCACAATGGACATGTTGTGTAACAAGATCCTGGCAATAAAACTGGTAACAGACAGCCATCTCTTTGGCCCTAACTGGGAGGTCTACACTGCAGGGACCTTCCTTGGATCTCAGGACAGGTGTGGATATATAGAGAGAGAACGCCAGAGTGGTGCAGTGGTTTGAGCATTGGACTATGACTCTGGAGAACAGGGTTCAAATCCCTGCTCAGCCATGAAATCCACTGGATGATATTGGGCAAATCACACTGTCTCAGCCTCAGAGGATGACAATAGCAAACCCCCTCTGGAGAACCTTGCCAAGAAAACCCAGTAGCAGGTTTGCCTTAAGGTTGCCATCTGCCAGCAACAACTTGATGACACACACTATATATATATATATATATATATATACATACAGTTGTTTCTGACATATGGCAATATATATGTTACTAGTTCTACTGAATTAGATAGAAAGACAGATAGATAGACAAAAAGATTTCAACCTCTTTGCATCGATCAAGGAAACGAGGCAAGTGTTCCTGGTACAAATGAATTTATATGTATGTGTGTGTGTGTGTGTGTGTGTCTCGTGTTGCTGTGTGCCTTCAAGTAATTTTTGACTTATGGCAATCCTAAGGTGAAGCTGTAGTTGCTTCAGAGGGAGTTTGCCATTGCCATCCTCTGAGGCTGAGAGAGTGCCCAAGGCCACCCAGTGGGTTTTTATGCTTCAGTGGGGATTTGAACCTTGGTCGTTGTAGCCCAATGCTCAAACCACTACACCACACCATATACACAGACACACACAGACACACACACTGATCCCCACTCAAGCATACACACACACACACGTATACATACACACTGAATAGATAGATATAATTATATATATATTGTATAAAATATATTATATATGGTTTAAAATTATATATAATTATAATATAATTATGTATATAGATAGATAGATATAGATATAGATAGTGACTATCATTATAATACATATATTTGTATTGAATATATATAATTATAGTTACTATATATATATATTACTTATAATTCTATATATTAGATAGATATACATACACACACTGGATATATATATATATATATATATATATATTATATGTACATAATGAGATAGATATATATGCACATATAGAGTATATATACATGTAGTAAAATAGTATGTGTATATATATATATATAGAATATACATTTATACATAATTATCTATTTTAATTATGTATATATATATATATATATATACACACACACACACACTGAATATATATATTACAATCTATAATATATATATACATAATTATGTATTTATATATATGCATGTGCATGTATGTGTACAGTTATAGATAGATAGATAGACAGACAGACAGATATAGGGCCTGAACAGCCTGCCAGAAGTAATCCAGTTTGAGTCCACTTTAACTGCCCTGGCTGTATGCTAGAGAATCATGGGAACTGTAGTTTATTGTGGCACCAGAGCTTCCTGACAGAGAAGGCTCAATGTCTCATAAGAACTACAATTCCCATAATTCCCTAGCCTTCAGCCAGGACAGTTAAAGTGGTCTCAAGCAGGATTGTTTCTGGCAGTCTGTTCAGGCCCACAGAGAGATAGATTTGCATGCCTTAGTACCAGCAACACTCGCCTCATGATCGTCCTGAAGGAACAGAAAACTTTTTAAAAAAACCACCAATCCAACCATGGAAAGCCCTTCCTCCCCTTTCCAATGCGAGGTGGTATCGGATTATTATTATTATTTAAAAGTTGGCAGTTGGCAGTCAGTTTATGGGGCTGCTGTTGTTGTTGTTGGTTCCCCCCCCCCCCAGGTTGAAAGGCTCTTTGCCAGGAGGAGTCCTTACATAACAGAAACTGGGCAGAGAGGCGTTTGCCACAGAAGCTTTGCATAACCCTTGTTTCTTTTCCTTTCCACAGACCCTCCAAGAGGCACCCCACAGAAACTACTATATATATATATATATATATATATATATATATATATATACACACACACACACACACACACACCCCAAAACCCCACAAAGACCCAAGAGCCCCCCCCCACAGAAAACAGTATACACACAAAGACACACAGAGGCACACAACCAAAAGGGCAAGCACAAACACACACACAAAAACCCCACAAAGACCCTCCAAGAGTCACCCCAGAGAAAATACTATACACACAAAAAAACACATACACACACAAAACCCCACAAAGACCCTCCAAGAGTCACCCCAGAGAAAATACTATACACAAAAACACACAGACACACACAAAACCCCACAAAACCCTCCAAGAGGCATCCCAAAGAAAATATCATACAAAGACACACACACCCCAACAAAGACCCTCCAAGAGCCACCCCACAGAAAATAATATACACACAAACACACAGACACACACCCAAAAGGGTAAACACACACACACAACCCCACAAAGACCCTCCAAGAGGCACCCCACAGAAAATAGTATACACACAAAGACACACACCCAAAACCCCCACAAAGACCCTCTAAGAGCACCCCACAGAAAATACTATATACACACAGACACCCAAAAGGGCAAGCACACACAAACACACACACACACACCACCACCACCACCCACCAAAACCCTCCCACAGAAAACACAAGCACACACAGACACACTCACACCCAAAAGGGCAAACACACACAGACACCCCCCCCCCAAAAAAAACTGGACGCCTTGGAAGACCAAGCCAGCAGACCACACAACTTTATTCCTCCTGAGGAAGTTTGCAAATGTATCCAGGGCTGGACCTCTTCTCTTCCTCTGCCTTCCTCCAAAGGAGAAACCATGTTGCAGCCAATGAGTCTAAAAGAGTTGCAGCACTGCAAAGCCAACCCTCCACAGCAGCTTGCCTCCCCTCTTTCCCCACTGACTTACATGGGTGCCAGGCTCTCTTTGCAGCTCTGAAGGCAGTAACAACAGCAGCAGCAGCAGCCATGTTGGTGCAAACTAAAGGCATTCCCTTACTCTGCAGCAACCCTTCTGCAAGAGTTCCTCCTCCTTCTCCTCCTCCCTCAAGTTCCCCAGTTCCCTCTTTGGGGACATCCTCTTCCCACGCCCCTCACAAGAAAAGAAAACGACAGTAATCTCTTTTTGGGAGATCTCCAATTCAAAGGAGGGAGGGAGGGAGGGGAGGTCTGTATGTGTGTGGCTGCAACAAGGAAAGAGGAACACACAAGGAAAAGGAAAAGAACCGCTTCCAGGTTGCTGGCAGGAGGCAAAAGGAAGGCCCGTCACGTGTGAATGCAGCGACACGTGTCTTTGCCGGTGGAGGAGCAAGCCAGGGTCATTGGGGAAGGTGCAAAGAAACACACAAATCGCACCAGTAGTACTGGGGGAGATTGCATGCGGTAGTCAGAAAGCAAGGAGAAATATTCCATCCATACCATCACCATCATCATATGATAATATTATTTAAAGGCATTCCCTCACTCTTATATACAGTACTCTTATATAGAGGCATTCCCTTATTATTAATATAAAGGCATTCCCTCACTCTTATATACTCTTATATAAAGGGATTCCCTTACTCTTACTATACTCTTATATAAAGGGACTCCCTTATTATTAATAAAAAGGCATTCCCTCACTATTATATACTCTTATATAAAGGGATTCCCTTATTAATATAAAAGCATTCCCTTACTCTCATATACTCTTATATAAAGGCATTCCCTCACTCTTATATACTCTTATATAAAGGGATTCCCTTATTAATATAAAAACATTCCCTTACTCTCATATACTCTTATATAAAGGCATTCCTATATAAACTCTTATATAAAGGCATTCCCATAGGGAATGCCTTTATATAAGAGTATATGAGAGTAAGGGAATGCTTTTATATTAATAAGGGAATCCCTTTATAGAGTATATAAGAGTGAGGGAATGCCTTTATATAAGAGTATATGAGAGTAAGGGAATGCTTTTATATTAATAAGGGAATCCCTTTATAGAGTATATAAGAGTGAGGGAATGCCTTTATATAAGAGTATATGAGAGTAAGGGAATGTTTTTATATTAATAAGGGAATCCCTTTATATAAGAGTATATAAGAGTGAGGGAATGCCTTTATATAAGAGTATATGAGAGTAAGGGAATGCTTTTATATTAATAAGGGAATCCCTTTATATAAGAGTATATAAGAGTGAGGGAATGCCTTTATATTAATAATAAGGGAGTCCCTTTATATAAGAGTATAGTAAAAGTAAGAGAATAACTTTATATAAGAGTATATAAGTGAGGCGGAGCAAGTCAGGGAATGCCTTTATATAAGAGTATATAAGAATAAGGGAATGCTTTTATATAATATCTAACTATTATCATATTATTATCACATGATGATGATAATAATAATTATAAATGTATATGATATTTATAATATATATAACATCATTATATTATTATCATGTAATAGTAATTATAACTGTAAATTTATATGCTATCTATAATACATATAACATTGTTATATTGTTATCATATAATAGTAATTATAAATGTATATATCTATAATATAAATAACATTGTTATATTATTATGTAATAGTAATAATAATTATAAATGTACATTATATCTATAATATATATAACATTGTTATCCTATTATTATTATATAATAGTAATAATAATTATAATTATAAGTTTATAATAATAATAATAATAATAATAATAATAATAATAATAATAAATTTTTATTTATAACCCGCCCCTCTGCGCAGCAATCGGGGTGGGGTACAACAATATTAAAATAGAACAAAGTTAAAAACATTCCATCATCCCATAGTCCCACCCTCCCATCCCCTTAAAACAGAATTAAACAAATGACCAATTAAAATACAATATTAAAAACATAATGACAATAATATAAGGAGTCAGATTTACAAGTCAGGGACCCATCCCTAGGCTGGGAGTTATTCCGGGAAGGCCTGCCGGAAGAGATCCGTCTTTACTGCTTTCTTAAAAGCAGCAAGAGTGGTAATTAGTATATATATACTAATATATATAGTATATATATTATATATAACATTGTTATCTTATTCTCATGTAATAGTAATAATCTTATTCTCATGTAATAGTAATAATAATAATAATAATAATAACAATAATAACAAATTTATATGATATATATAATATACATAACATTATAATATTATTATCATATAATAGTAATAATAATACAATCATTACATAATATATAATGCCACAATGAACGACAATTCCCAGGATCATCCAGCATGAGCCAGGGCAGTTAAAGCAGTCTCAAACTGGATTATTTATGTAGTGTGTTTTGGACCTAAGAGAAAGAAGTTGGTAGCATTAGCTTTTGTAGACCAAGGTCCAAAAGAGACTGGTGTAAAAAGCCATCTTCCGTGCTACTTGAGAGCATGGCGTTTAGATGATGCATGCACCCAACCTGCATGGAAGCCGTGCCGGGATTGCTCCCAGGCTACCTAAGGCAGCCCAAACCCAGCCCCAAAAGGAGCAACTCTTTTCCACTCCTTGCTGCATTTTGGACCGCAGCAGGGGTTGGTATCAGGACCACAATGTAGTCCCACGATGCTCCAAGCAGGAGTGGTCCCTGGCTCTTCCTTCCTGCCCATCTGTTCCGCCCCTAACTCTTAATCCGTACTGCAGAATTAATGCAGTTTGATACCACTTTAACAGCCGTGGCTCAGTGCTGTGGGATTTAGGATTTGTAGTTTTGTGACATGTAACCTTATCTGTCAGAGAGCTGTGGTGCCACAACAAATTACAAATCCCAGGATTTCATAGGACAGAGCCATGACAGTTAAAGTGGTGACAAAATACATTATTACTGCAGTACAGATGCATCCAGAGTCTACTTCATCAGATGCATGAAATGAAGTGTGCAGGAGCAGACCTTTACACTACATTACCACACTACACTCTTATAATGCTGCTGTTCCACTTTTACTGCTCTGACTGCCTCCCGTTGCATTCTGGGGTTTGTAGTTCAGTGAGGCCTAAGAGCTCTCCGGCTCTGAATTCTAAACCCCTCCTTAAATTGCAAATTCCAGAATGCAACAAGAGGCAGCCAGAGCAATAGTGTGGTAATCTAGACAATTATGAATGAGCAGGTTGTATGTGTGAATAGCAATAGAAATGCAAAACTGGGGATAAGGTGACAAGTTCTGTTGGGGGACAAAGGCAGGAGGAAAGATATTGCCTAAATTCAAGATGTGTAGATAACCATATGCATGATGGAGGGAGTTATTGCAATGTGGTGTGATGCTGGTAGGGAACCAGTAAAGACAGGGGTAGGCAACCTTTCCCCTTTAAGGGCCGAGGGACTTCAGCTCCCAGAAGCCTCAGCCATGTTGGCCAATAGTCCCATGTTGGCCAATAGCTCCTGGGATTCTGGGAGCTGAAGTCCCTCGGCCCTTAAAGGGGAAAGGTTGCCTACCCCTGAGTAAAGAGATGTGATAAACTGTGCAAGAGAGTCTTCATGAGGCTCTGTGTTAACTAGTGTTATGATATGTGCAGTATGCCAGGAAACCATTGTCTTTGTTCAACTCACTCTTGATGGACTGGAGTTTGTGGATATATTCCAATTATTTCTCTTTCCAATCTTCCTTTGCAGTTTTTTTGTTCAAGGACTGCTTTCGGAGGTCCGAGATGGAATGTCCAGGAGGATTAAGGTGTTCTGCAACTGGGTTTTGTGTATTCCCATTCCTAATGTTTGATGTATGTCCATTTATTTTCTGGTGCTAGACTAGCCTGTTTGCCCAGTGCTAATGGGCATTGTTGACATGGCAGCACAGAGGATAAGCAAGTGAAAGTACCTCTAATATTGTGGGTGATGTGATGAGGTCCGGTGGTGGCATTTTCTGACTGACTTTATGGGCACAGTTGGCATCTCGGTTTGTGGTAAGCTCTTGTACCCATCTCCCTATCCATGTTATGCATTCTCCTGGTCCCTCCACATTCGCTGGGGTTAGGGATCAAGGACCCCTGTGAACGTGGAAATGCTGCAAATAAAATGTGGAAACACTGCTATTCTTTTTACCTAAGAGACCACCTTTCTAGGAATCTCCAGGTCCTCCAATGCAACTCTATGGTCAACATCTGGCAGAAGTTAATCTGAGAATCATGCTGGAGGACCTACAAATGCCTAGAGAAGTGTTTTCTCTAGGAACTTCTAGGTTCTTCAGCTCAACTTTATGGTCAACTTCTGGCAGAGTTGCATTGGAGGACTTAAAGATTTCTAGAGAGAACATATTGACCAAAACCTCAAATAATCAAACCCGCAAAAGTCAAAATCACAAATGTGGAGGGCCAACTGTTTGAGATTGGGAAGCTGTAGGCAAGTAAAGGCTTGTCACTCATAGCCCTTGAGAGGGTCACATTATTGTCCAGAGTAGGTTGCAGTTCATTGATGATATTTCTGAGTGGTCTCCATTGGGTGCTGTATATGGTAATGTTCTGCCATTTCCTGTGTTTAATCTTTTCTGTTATGGATTAGTCTAGAGCCAGCAAAGTGTAGTGGTGTGAGTATTAAGACTATGACTGTAGAGAACAGGGTTCGAATCTCTGCTCAGCCATGAAACCCACCAAGTAACCCTAGACAGGTTACACTCTCTCAGCCTCAGACGATGGCAGTGGCAAAACCCCTCTGAAGAAATTTGTCAAGAAAATCCCGTGATAGGGTTTCCTTAGGTTCCTCATAAATCAGAAGCGACTTGAAGACACACAACACAACAACAACGTCTTGCCTTGTTGATTTGCTTTTTTACTTTTTATGGTGGGTACTGTAGCTTGAGGAATGCTTGTTGTAATTCTATGAGTCTGACATCCCTGTCTTGTAGGTCTGAGCAGATGTGATTGTGCCCGAGGACTTGGCTGTAAACTATGGATTTGTTCAGGGTGGAATCTGGAGGCATGTAAGTACTTATGGTGGATTTGTGAAATAGTATGGTGCTTACATGTCCATCGTGTAGCCATGTGGTGGTGTACAGAAAGTGTACTTGTTCTGTTGATAGTTCCAGGTTGAGATTGATGTTAGGGTAGAAGTTGTTAAAATTCTGGTGGAATGTCTTGAGTGAGTTCTCTGCATGAATCCAAAGTTTGAAGATATAATCAGTGCACTTCAGGAGGTTTTATGGGTGCAGGTTTTAAGGAAGCGTTGTTCCAGGTCAGCCAGGACAATGTTGGCATGTTGTAATGCCATGAGTGTGCCAGTGGCAGCATCAAAGACAAACTCTTGTAAGCCACCCCCTTGATAATATTGTGTGCATGTGTGTGCATTTGTATATACGCTTGTAAAAATACACACATGCATACATCTAGGGTGTGTCAAAAGTCATGCCCCGTAGGAAATTTAAATGATCCAAAAAGGAAACCATCATATTAGAGTTTGCAAACACCAGAGAAAATGAATGTTCCTTTACTTTGCAATGGTCAAAAATCATGCATCATCCAAGTAAAAAAGTGTTTAGAAGAAAATGGCAGCCAATTCAAAAGTGTAATTTAATTTAATTTATGTAATAAATTACCTATGGGACATGATGTTTGGCACACCCAATATATAAAACACATTCACAGACATGTATTAACTCCATTGTTTGAATTTTTGGACTCTCTTTGGGGGTCTGTATTTCTGGTGCTGGCCATGATGAGCACCTATGTTTCAAAATTTGCCATTCTTTTTTATTCTTGTGACATGGTACTGCTTGTTTCTTATGTACCAGATTTTAATACTAAATGTCTAAGACATTATTAATGGAAAGGCCAGCTACAGATGCATCAGATGTGTAAGTCTTGAGTTTGTATGTTTTAAGATGGAGTACATGAAGTTCAGTGGGGGTTATTTCCCCAGACAAAGCAAGCAGGGAGTCCTATTCTGGTTCAGCATTGTTGGTTTTTCTAATTTTGGTGCCAGTGGGAGCTTTTCCCCTAAGGCTGAAAACAGCATGTGGGGATATGAATGCACACGCCACATATTCACTGACAAAAAGTTCCTTTCCTTGCACACTGTAGTCTGAATGGAAATTACTCCCCCACCTGGTGTATGCACAACCCTACCTACTATTAAATAAATATGTATAGTTTTAGCTAGGAGGAAGAGAGTATAAAGTGAAATAAGTAGTAATAATGGCAACAAATAGGTACTTTGTTCCCCTGTATCCAGTCTCCAGAAAGAGCACCACATGCATCCAAAGATGCTTTACTTTCAGCCAAACGTTTTGCCAAAATTACAAAGACATCTCTGTTACACTCTCATGCAAAGGAAACTAAACCAAGTAGTTTAGCTTCTAGAATTTTTCACTGTTTAAGGAAGATGAGGAACAATACCAGATTTCTATGGTAAGCATTGAGAGCCATTGTAGTGTAGTGGTTTGAGTGTTGGTCTGTGACCCTAAAGAACTGGGTTCACATCCCTGCTCAGCCATGAAACCTATTGAGTGACCTTGGGCAAGTCACACACTCTCAGCCTCAGAAGATGACAATGGCAAACCCCCTCTGGAAATACTTGCCAAGAAAACTCCGTGATAGGGTTGCCGTAAGTTGGAAATGACTTGAAGGCACTCAAAAACAACATGGTAAGCCTTATGTGTGTATAGGGAAGAGACCACAAGGGCCATACCGTGTGTGTGTGTGTGTGTGTGTGTGTGTGTGCAATGAAGACACCCAGATTCTTTGATGTAACACCAGCTATAAAGGCCAGTGCCAAACTGCATAGTTTGCAGTGGCTGGGAATGTGCATGCCTTAGGATTTCAATTGCTCATTTCATATATATTCTGGTTTAGCAGCCCAGTGCTATAACTATGTTTCTGCAGATGCTACAAGAGCATTTGTAATGTGGACATCAGATCACAGGCTAGGGCACAGGGCATGCGTTAATCGATTCTGTCATATCATGCTTCGGGGGGCTACGGCATAAGGAGAACGTGCTTATATTCCAGGGTATTAAGCAAGGGTAAATGCAGTGTTTGTACCAGGTCAGTAAACACATCATCCCCTACGGTTCCTTTGTCCCCGCCAACCCAGAAACGCTAACGGCTAACACATGAGTAGATGCGACTCTGAAGGACGATAGGCTAGTCTCTGTTTCACGTAAGGTGTTAATAAAGTGCTATGAGAGATGGCCTAAGAGCTTTTTAAAACAGAAAGTTTTTAAAGAACGTCCTGGAAGGTGTCGTACTCTTTTAAAGTGTATGGCTTTTTAAATACTTTCATCTTTTAAAATTGTATTCTATTTTTAAACAAATGATCTGTTTTCATATTGCAATAGTTAAATTCAATTTTAAGTGTCAGTTTTGTAAGTGTTTAATTGTAGTAAATACTGTTTTAAACTGTAAGCTGTTTGGGGGGGAAAGCAGGATACAAATCAAAAGTAGTAGTAGTAGTAGTAATAGTAGTGATAGTAGTAATCTGACCAGGGTAACCAAATATTGTACCCACAAAAGAGGACAAGACACCACAAAATGTAGCACATTTAAGAAAAATGTAGGATATTCCCAAAGGAAAGCTCAAAACGCTCGTATAAATTCATGCTTCTTGGGGGGGTTGCAGACTGCCAGAAATAGTGTGAATTCAGTCCACTTTTAGGGTTAGGTTTAGAGTTAGGGAACCATGGGAACTGTATTTTATTGTGGCATCAGAGTTGTCTGACAGAGAAGGCTCAATGTCTCAGAAAAATAACAGTTCCCATGATTCCCTAGCACTAACCCTAACCCTAAAAGTGGACTGAATTCACACTATTTCTGGCAGTCTGCAACCCCCCTTAGTCAAGCTCAAAATGAAAGAGATTTTGGAATTCCTCCTGGACAGAAGGCTGAAATGTAGGGCATGTCTTGGAGAAAGAGGACATCTGGTAAACCTGAGTCTAACCCACAAGCCCAATGTATTCATGAAGAGGTTTTGCTTTGCCAGACCCAGTAAAATGCAACAGAAATTCACCATTCATTTCAATCTTTTTTGCAGAGAACATCCAGATGGCATCTTCCTTCTCTTCATTAGAGAGAGACAGACTGTAAGCATATTGAGAAGGGTGGTTGGATCTTTGCCCCAGGCACCAAAATGTCTCAGTTCAGGACTAGACAGTTGTATATAGACAAAGGGGACTAGAGACACATCACACTGTAACATAATTTATAAAATTTAACCAGTCGCATGGGGCTAAATCGGCAGATCGGCTAACCTTTATTTTATTGTCATATAAAAAAGGAGAACAGGTTGGGTAATTGCCCAGTTGGTAAGGACCCAACCCAGCTGGGCTTTTGCATGCGTCAGTTATGCATTGATTTTTTTTTTTAAAACGCTTGTGTAAAACTGCTCCTTCGGTTCACGTCGGACAAGCTATTTTGGAAGACAAGCAAAAATGTATTTATATAATTGCAGCAGCAACATACAGAACCAGCCTGCTCTTACCATCACTTCTCTTAAGTGTGTAAACTCAGCTGGTGAGGGCTGGCAGGATTACAATTGAAATATTGCTGTGAGGAACAAAAGGAAAGGTCTTCCTAGAGAGAACCTGAAATTTCTTAGAAGCACCCAAAATCTTTGACATAAAAATACATAACTCAAACATGATCCATTTGAATAGTCTGCATCTACACTGTAGATATAAGGCAGTTTTGACACTGCTTTAACTGCCATGGCTCAATGCTATGAAATTCTGGGATTTGTAGCCTTCTCTTTCAGAGAGTTCTGGTGCCACAACAAACTACAAATCCCAGGATTCCATGGGATGGCACCATGATAGTTAAAGCAATGTCAAACTACATTATTTATGCAGTGCAGATATAGCCTGAGTCTTCTCTGTTGCCAGAGAATTGTGTGTAACTATGGGGCAAAGCCTGGGAAAGGTTATCTTCGAACTAAAGCTCTCAGCATCCCCTGGCCCAGGGGTTGGCAACCTATGGCCCGCGTGTGGCCTGCGGAGGCCTTGGGACCGGCCCATGGCTGGTCCCGCCGCCGCCCCACGCGTGAGCACGGGCGCCATTTTGGAAGGCCCCACCACACGTGCACCATGTGAATTCGCCCGGCACATGGGCGGTAGGGTCTTCCCTGGGCCTTGGTAAGGCCCCACCGCCCGTGCGCAGTGCGAATTCACCCAGCGCACGTGCGGTGGGGCCTTACCAAGGCCCAGGGAAGGCCCTACCACTCGTGTGCTGGGCGAATTCGCACGGCGCACGTGCAGTGGGGCCTTCCAAAATGGTGCTCGCATCATGTGCGCATGTGTGTGCGATGCGAGGTGCCATTTTGGAAGGCCCAACGGCACCGTACGCATGCGTATGGCGCCATTGGGCCTTCCAAAATGGCACCCATGTTCGCACAAATGTGCACGACAGCAGGTGCAGTGCACATGCACACAGGGGCAAGCGCGCATGCGTGTCCGGGCCCCGTACTATTTCCCCCCCGGCCTCCCGGCAACAAAGGTTGCTGACCCCTGCCCTAGCCAGTGATCATGCAGAGGCGGCAAGATTCATTCAGAGGAGGTTTGCCATGCAGACAGGGGATTCTAAACGTTGCAGACAAACTGCTTTTTTTCTTCTATGCCAGGGGTCCCTGGACTTTTTGATCTGGGGGCCGGTTTGCTGGCCTCCAGATCTTCCGGGGGGCCGGAAGCGTGTGCGCGTGCTCATGTGCACGACTCTGGGCGCCATTTTGGAAAACAAAATGGCGTCTGAGTAGTGCGCATGCACGTGTGACACTGGGCGCCATTTTGGAAGCCAAAATGGCATCCAGCAGCGGGCGCAAGAGGCAGCAGTGTGAATGGCGGTGGCTGGCTGGTCGGTAGGAAGGCCTTGGCGGGCCGGGGCCGGCCCGTGGGCCATCGTTTGGGGACCCCTGTTCTATGCTATGACATGTATGTGGGAAGCTGAAAAGTAGGGATTCGGGAAACAGTCTGGGTAAGAGGGCACAGCTGTGTGGCACAGTAAACAGGAGCTGGGTTGCCAAGTCAGGGGTATGCCAGACCCTGAAATGTTGGCAACCTGAGACCTAGGGATGACTCCTTGTTATCATAAGAGTCAGGCTTTGGTGGGTGTTGTTACAAAGGACAGTCCCTGGTGATGTTCTTAAGCATGACACAAATTGCATTGTTGTTGTTTCCAAATTATCTAATGTACTTATTTAGATTTTTCACCCACCAACCCCCTTTCTACCTGACACAGAACGCATTTTTATTCCATTTCAGCCTCTTGAAAACCTTATGAGCTGACAGAGTGTGAGTAATCTTTGTGGCTGAACTGAGATCCAATGTCCCATGGCTGTCCACACGCTTGCTGTTGAGACAGAAGGCAGCAGCTTTCAAGCTTGCAAGTGTTAAAAAGGTTATTTCCTTTATGCAGTCAGGAGAAGCTGCAGTTAAACTCAATTACTAAGGCAGAGGGTGTCTTTCGAACCCATACTGTGGCCAGTTAACTGCTCTTTAGAGCCATACATGCCCATCTATGAAACTTGTGAGGGTGCATTTTGGAAATCAATAAGGTTAGGATTGATCAATATTCTTTTCCCTCCCTGTTGTCTGCTGCTGACTTTCATATAAGGCAGGCGGTTTTAAAAATAGCTAGAGTCTACTGCTGTGGTTGACCCATCATCTATCAGAAAGGTTTCTTTAGGCCTATCCAATTTCACATGGGGATCAACCTTGTGCAATCCCTTTTGTTTAGACGAAGGGTAAGAATTGTGTTGCCTTTTAGATATTGTTGAACTGCAACTCCCAGCAGCCTTAGCCAACAACAGCAGTAGTGAAGAATGCTGGAGGTTTTTCACCAACTGTGCAATTCACACCCATTATATGACAGGTGGGTTTCTCCTGGTCATCCAGACATTATTACACTACACTGTTATAGCACTACCATTCCACTTTAACTACTATGGCTACCACCTCTGGAATCTTGGGATGTGCATTTTTGGGAAGGGGCATTTAGAATTCTCAGCCAGAGACAAATCCCAGAATTCCACAGGATGCAGACATGGCCGTTGAAGTGGAATAACAGAGCTGTAGCAAAAAGTCAGGAATAAAAAACAGAATCAGTCTCTATGCACCTCTGTAATGCTATCCCCACAGTTGCCCCACCGTATCCACAGATTCTTATCATCCACGGCTTGAAAATATTCAAAAAATTTCATAAATTCCAAAATGCAAATCTTGATTTTGCCATTTCATATAAGGGACACCATTTTATTATCCACTATATTTAATGGGACATGAGCATCCAAAGATTTTGGTATCCATGGGGGTTCCTGGAATCAAACTCCAGTGGATACCAAGGTCCCACTGTATAGTGTACCATATATTATTTATCTTGGGATGTGTGTTGTGTGCCTTCAAGTCATTTCCAAACTATGACAACCATTAAGCCGAACCCATGCTGGCTCTTTCTAGTAACTTTGCTTAAATTTCCTACCCTTAAAATTGTTACTGTGTGCCTTTAAATCATTTCAAACTTATACTTAAAGGGTTAGTTTTGCAATATTTGTTCACAGGAGGTTTTATTGTTACCTTTGCCTTCCTGAGGCTGAAAGAGTGTGACTTGCCCAAGGTCACCAAGTGAGCTTCCATGGCTGAGTAGGTTTTTCAATCCTGATCTCCTGAGAGTCCTAGTCCAACATTCAATCCACTCCACCATGCTAACTCTGTTATGAGAGCAACCATTAATATACATTTGTCAGCAGAGGACTTGGTTGAAAGGGATGGGTGACTTGGTTGTCAGGGATGATGGGAGTTGTAGCTCTACACCTCTGGCTCTAACTCACCACCTTGTTATGCAGCAGAGCTGACCAGCTTTGATCAGTGGTTGATGCTTCTTTCCCAAGCAGCAGAGTTTCAGAGAATAGGCTGAAGACCCTGACAAACTCTCCAAGCCTTCTCTCTCTTCTTCCTGAGATGTCTCCAAACTTCTCCAGTATTCTTCTGGTTCTTGTATCTTCCCTCAAGACACCAGACAACTCAGTAGTCTTATATAAAAGATCTACTTTATTTTACTATATACATAAATACTATATGTCCTACAAATCACAGTCTCTACTCCACAATGTACATTAGCAAACATTGCAATTTATAGCCATTGTTAGACACCACCCACCAGTCAGTTTCCACCCAGTGGGTGTGTACATACATCTTGATTGGTCCACATAGATCATCCCATACCTAAGACCAACCCAAGTGTTTCATCACTTTACCTTGACCACTTAATGAGTCTCAGGTGTTTGCAATCTATCACAGGTGTTCTCAATATACCTTCTATAACTTTGTCCTTGGCTCTCAAGGCTTCTTAATTATATTATCTTTTTCACCTGTGTATCTTCCTGATTGCTCCTGCTTAGTCACTTTGACATTCACATACATATTTTTATTTTTATTACTGTATATCCCATGTTGCTTTTTCCTTAACATTGGTGCCTCCAGATGTTGTCGACTGCACACTGGGGTGTATGACTCTTGTCAGCCACAGACAGCATGGTAAATGCTCAGTGATTATAGAAGTTATAGCATAAATTATCTGGAGGGCAGGGTTACCTACCTCTGCTCTGTGGGGTTTGCCAAGAGCTGCAGAATGCCCAGAGCGCAACAAAGAACTATTAAACGTAAGTAATGCTTTATTTTCAAGAATCGTTGCACCACAGAAGTTGATTGTTTGACCAATTAGATCACGTCTCTCAAGCTTTTCCAAACTCAAACTCAGCATTGTGTGCTCTGGTTGCACTTACAAAATGCCACACAATAAATCAGCAAGGAAAGCAAACAAAAGGCTTAAGTGCACCCGTTATATCTTTGGCCGGTGGCACAGATCTTTTAAAGCGATTGCACTCTGATTTGGCAGGAGCCCACAAAGAAAACCAGCTCACCCTCATTTTGCTGATCTTCATAGAGGAAATTTAGAAATAATGCAGCTGCATTTAGCACCAAAACATCCCATCAAGGTTCATCCATTGTCAAGGCAGTAGTCTATGTTAAGGGCCACGGATTTGCCCACGAGGCTCCTATGCAGCCTTTGTGCCTCTTTGCAGCTTTGTCCAAGTGAACTATGCCGTTTTTTGTTTTTTTTTATAATAACACCCCAATCCACAAAAAATACCTTTATTCAACCAACCATGCACAAAATACATGATGCAAGCTTTCAAAGCCCCACTGGTTTCATCAGGCAAAAAGTCATGATACATACTTCTGTCATGGTACAGGTTTGATTTGTCAGATTTATGGGAGAATAAGTCATATCAACTGTTATGTATCGTGACAACTATAGAGAACATCCAACAGGGAATTACAACAGGTGTCCTGCTTCGGATGGTCACAATTTCATTTGCTGGGTGGGACAGGGCTGGAAACATCCTCCTGCACTCTGATCAGTCGCTGAACAGACCTCCTTTGCCTGATGCAGCTGCTGGCTGCTAAGGTGGCTTTGGAAGAGGCATTTACAGTTGTGACAATAGCACCACATTAGCATGACTGAATAAGGAGCAGTTACGGGTCTGTAACTCTATGTCAGTGGTCCCCAAAATTTTCGGGCTACCGCCCTTTTTTATCTTGGCCAATAACCCTAGTTCTCCCTCCCCCATGTGTACATTGGGTCTATGTTACTACTCCCTTTGCACCTTGTCACCTTGGGAGCAGCAACCAAATAGCTGGTTGAACAGCAACTGAGAAACCTCTCACCCATGTCACCCCTCCAGCAAAGGCCAGTGTGGGCAAGAAGCCTCTCAGTCGCTGGTCAGCCAGCTGCTTGGTTGTTGCTCTCATGGTGACCAATTGCAAAGAAGAAATTTCTCCCTGGCAATGAAGTACTCTCAATCCTTCTTTGTTGGGATGAAGGGGTGCACCGCCAGTGTGTGTGTTGGGGTTTACAGAGGGCACATGCCCTGGACTGGAGACTGGCACAGACAGGGAAAGGGAGAGATTTTAACTACAGGAGCTACTCCATGGTCAAGTATTCTATTCAAGAATCGACTCCAGATACTCCCCCTCCTTCACAAGAGGAGGGTGTCTATGTGTCTTCCCCACATAGCTTCACACATACATAAACATTGCTTCTTCTGTTACCTCTTCTCTCAGCCTGTCTGATGAAAGAAAACAAGAGTAGCTCCAACCTGCCAGACAAGTCCCAGCAAATCTCACAAAGCTTAAGCAAGCTCCCAAATTTCAAAGCTCCTATTCGCTACTTCTCATCCAGTGCCACGGGTTCTAATTCCTTGCTTCAGTTAGTCCGTTCCAAAATGGTGGTGTTCCGAGTCACAGAAGTGATGCTGTGCACCCAAGCCTTGCAAGTTTCCCAACCTACGGCTCACACAGACAGCCAAAGAGAGCAAGAGACTACCAAACTAAATGATCAGTGAGGCTGCATTGTGGTATTAAGGACCCCAAAAAGAAGTTTCATGCAACCCTCATCTCCACCATGGTCCTAAAGGTGCTGATTCCCCTTGTCTTTCTTGCACAACAACACCTTGACTCAAGCCCCCCCTGTTCCCTACCATCGCCTCCTTGGATCCTTCCAGCACCCCTTGGGGGTACATACCACCCACTTTGGGAATCTAATGGGAGTCTATATTATGATTCAATAACTGCAATACAGAATGCCAGCTAATATTACTACTTTTTTGTTGTGTGCCTTCAAGTCTTTTCCAACTTATGGCAACCCTATGATGGGCTTTTCTGGGGCTGAATGTGTGGGACTTGCCCAAGGTCGCCTAGTGGCTTTCCAAGACCAAGAAGCTGATCTTCAGAGTCATAGTCTAATACTCAAACCACTACACCACACTGGGTCTCTATTATACTAGTAGTACAATTAAGAATAATGCTACTACATGTTATCTCTCTTATCTGAAATATTCCCAAATCCAAAACTGTCCGCATGGGTGGCTGAGTGACATTTTTGCTTTGTGATGGTTCAATGTACACAGCTTTGCACATAATTATTAAAAATGTTGTGTATAAAATTACCTGCGGGCTACTTAGCTAAAGTGTGTAACATGAATTTCATGTTTAGACCCAGCTCCATCTCACATCTGCAAGATATCTCATTATGTATATGGAAATATTCCAAAATCCAAAAAACTCAGAATCCAAGCATTTTGGATAAGAGAGACTCAACCTGTAATGTGCCCAGCCTAATTGGTTCAATTAGGATAGTTTACCAATGCTTCAGTTTCTGTGGATAAGTGATTATTATTGCAGTAAGTTTGAGTGCATTAAGAGTGCTGTTCCACAAGGGAACTCTTCCCTGCCCTTATTCACACTTTAGATGCCAACTAACAAAGACAGCAACACAAAATGGTATTTATGGTGGGTAGACAGGGAATCAAGGCAACTGCACAAGGGTCATGTCACCACCAATTCTCAAGTAACAAAAGCTACAAGGGATTTTACCACCACCACAGACTTCAGATATCTCCTTGTACATGCAGAAATGTAGAGAAATGGTAAAAAGAAAAGATATACAGTGTAGGATTGAAGAACTATATTTGTTATCTTTACTCCAATGCTATGAATTTACTGATTGCCAGATTTGAAATAGGGATATGCAAAACAGGTACTCGACTAAAGTTAAGAAGAGAGAAAGGTAAGACAAAGTTTCCAGGCAGAATCCAGAGAATCCCAAATGCTCCCTTGTACTTCGTTCCAGTTAACCATTTTGATGGCTGAAAATTAGGCTTAACTCATGCTAATGCCTGAAGAAACAGAGGAGGAGAGAAACAAAGGTGAAGCAGAGTCACCTGTAGGCTGGGAGATAGGAAGTACCTGTCTTATCAATTTTGGCTGACCTCCCTTTCCAAGAAGCCTGGCACACTGTAGTTCAGTGGCTTAACAAGGAACTGAGAGGTGTCAGTTCCTTCTTAAAAACTCCAATTCCTAAGGTTCTTGGTGGGGAAGATATGTCAACAAGTTGCATTTTTTAAAATTATAGCAAACATGTTGAAATGTAAGCTAGCCAAGTGTGAAACAGAAGATGCATCTTCCAAGAACATAATTACTGAAGACATTCTGAAGCAATGAGGAGCTTTAATAGAAGTCATCCCCATCTGGCAAGCCAAATGATAAATTAACACAAATTTCAACACACAGATATAGCCAAAATAGATTGGTAAGTAGGAAAGCATCCATCTTCCTACTGTTCCTTATAGTTTATTTTCAACATTGCCCAAGCCAGGATACCCCTTTACACAATATGCCTTATCATAAGTAAGACTGACATAAACTGCAATTAATGACTAGGTTACAAGTTTGAGAGTTAGTATACCTTCATGACAATATTCTGCATTTCTGTAGTCTCAAGGGAGAGTTAAATGTATAATGAATTCTTTTTCTTCTCTTTCTAAGAACCCAAATGAAAACGTTTTTAAGAAAGCGGATTCGAACTAGACCAAATTGTTTTCCTATTACAGTGTTCTTCTAGTGCATTGCATCTTGCATGTGCTATATAATTTTACATTTTGGAAAATGGTAATCACCCCCCCCTTTAGTACTAGTTGACTTTTTATCAGATGTCAAGCTTAGACCATTTTAAAAATTATGAAAATAATTTTATGGGATTCTTCCCAGGACCTGTAAAAGCTGCATGTTGCAAAATAGGTGATGTCTAAGGGCCAAAACACAGTGCAGAAATAATCCAGTTTGAGACCACTTTAACTGCCCTGGCTCAATGCTATAGAATTCTGGGAACTGTAGTTTTGTGAGACATTTTGCCACAACAAATTATAGTTCTCAGAATTCCCCAACACTGAGCCTCGGCAGCTAAAGCGGTCTCAAACTGGATTATTTCTGCAGTGTGGTTTGGCCCTAAGTAATGCATACTGCTTTTGAAAACAACAAGAACTAGCAATCTGTACATTCAAATATACCAACAGAATGGATGAGGTAAGGAAGGGAAGGAAGGAAAGAGGAGTTCCTGAAATCAGTGATTTTCAAATTAAATTCAACGTGATTATATTTTCATTTGAAAAAAAGGAGACTGTAGAATATTGTTTTTGTAGGACGATGAAACAGGATCTTCAGAGCAAAGAGGAGGGCTCTGGTGAACATTGGCTGGACTCTGCCCACCAAGCTGATCTGTTAGGGTTTGCAGCGCTGGACAAAGCGTGGGTAGAGACACACATCCCGGATGTGGTGCCTGTTCAGAATCCAGGTTAGGAATCTTTCCAAGCCCAAGCCATAGCCACCATGCGGGCATGTGCCATATTTACGCTGTGAAGCCAGACAAGAAAGAAACATCATCAATCCGTTACCTTGACAAACAGCAGGGTCAGAGTGAACAAGCAAGAACCTACAAGCAAACCTACTATCTCCACTCCTGTGCTAACGGATAACTCTGGTTACACTAGCGTTAGCTGCCAAGAGGATTCCAGCCACCAAGGCTGCTAAAGGGGAGTAAGAAAGGAACTGGTCCTTCCCTGACCCTTACTAACATGGTCACAGCATATTACAGTCAGTCCTCCACATTTGCAACTTTAATTATTCAAAGATTTGATTAATATTTTCTTTGTAGGTGCTCCAGGAGGACTGCCAGAAGTTGCCATGCTGGAGCACCTAGAGATTATTAGAGAAAACACTTCTCTAGGTGTTTGTAGGTCCTACAGCACGATTCTATGGTCAACTTCCAGTGGATGTTGAGTTGCACTGGAAGACCTAGAGATTCCTAGAGAGGTGTTCTCTCAGGTAAAAAAAAAAACACCAAAATTAGTAGTTGTTTTAAATTTACGGGTCCCGTGCCCCTAACCCCAGCAAATGTGGAGAGCCCACTGTACATCCCTGCCAACATGTGGATATGGAAAGAGAACCACAGCTATACCAAAAGGAGCAGTTAGACAAATGATTGTGCATCAAGCAGTGTTAGCAGAAATAGATTAAATGTCCCCTTCTGCTTTGGTTCGGATCTTTCTGTCAGCTCCTATGAAAAGCTGCCTTGGGGCATCAGCTTGTTAAAGATGAAGCCGATCAGGTCATGCCCTTTTAGACAGAATACCTTTCAAGAACCACTTTCTGTTCTGCAAATTAATAAAACAAGCAGAGCAGAAAGGAAGGCCTCAGCTCCCCAAGGCTTTAAACGCTGCCACTGAGGCCACGCCACAATCTCCATGCAAAGGATGGCAATGGGAAACTGGATAGATTGGAGCAGTTGCTCCTTCAGTGAGCAGAGTGATGGGTCTTCTCCCCTGCCACAGAAACCAGCCAACTGCAACAAACAATGTGTCAAGCATGAGCATTTGGGTCGCCCAAGGGCTAAAGAAGAGACTCCCTGAGCTAAGAGACAGTTTCAAATTTCTGCTGCCAGATGTGTCCCAAGTGCCAAAGCTAAAAGTAATTCAAAACAACATCCAGACTTGGGGGAATTCAGTTTATTAAGTGCTAACACCATGCTTCAAAATGCAAGCCTTTGGGTTCTACAGAACTCTTCTCATCAGGCAAGAAAGTACAAAAACTAGAGGCTAGGGGGAAGTCTAAAATTTGTTTGGAAATGTCCAAAGGAAAATCCATATGAAAGTGCCATATGACAACATTGGGAAGGTCTAGGTTGCTCAACCCTGGTTTAAATGGATTACATCCAGCTGTTCAATGTAGCTTAGGTTCAAAGTAGTTTCATTCACACAGTTGGCAATGTAAAACAGTGCTTCCCAAGCTATCTGATGTGAGGGATCAGTAGTTATTTTTCTTCCAATGCACTGGGGACTGAAAACATAGTTACAACTATTTCTGTCCTTTCTAGAAACTCAGTAAGGGCTTGCAGTCAATGACTTAGGGACAGCATTACCACCACTCTGAGTAATGTTTGTGTCTGTTGTGCTTCAAGACATTTCAATTTATGACTTTAAGCTAGGTTTGTTTTTTTAGCAAGATTTATTCAGTGGAGGTGAGAGAGGGTGGCCCAAGACCACCAAGTTAGTCTACACATTAGTATATTGTGCAAATTGCTGCTGATTTTCATACATTTGCATCAACGCTTAATTGTCTTCACTTTCCTGTGCAAATGGGCATTTATTCAGCCTCCCTCTGCTGAAAATACACAGCCATGTGAAGCAATTGGGTGGCCACATGCTTGATAACACACATCCTTGTGGATACTCTAGGAAAAACTGCAAATCCTTTTTCTGCTGAGTTTGTGCCCAAAGCCCCAAATCCTCTGAATCGCATGTGGCCAGAACATATTCTATTCAAATCAGATGAGGAATATTTTAATTGTGTAGATAAGCCCCCAGTGGCATTTCCATGCTGGAATGTATATTCAGGCCTTGGAATCCCAGAATCCAAACCACTCATGCCATGCAGTGCAGTAGCATTGCTGTAAAAAAAACTTTTGGAAAGCCAAGGGCAGGCACAGCCTGTCAGAATCCAGTAGAATCTGTCATGGCTTTGCAAATGTACCTCTGTGTTGGCTGCATAATAGAATGATAACTGAGTGTAAGTTATGTTCAATGTGTGTGCACAATACATAGCACCGTTTAGTATACATGTATAATCATATGTGAAAACTGATGAGCGCTATAGTCAATGATCAAAAATGTTGATGGCTCCAGCTGGAGATATTGCTTGGTTCAAATATGCACAGATGTGTGGTGTGGAAGAGTATTTTCTCAAGCCAGGCTTGTGGGAAAAGGAGAGCAAGGAAAGAATGCAAGTTAGGTCCAAAACGTACAGCAGAAATAATCCAGTATGAGACCACTTTAACTGCCCTAGCTCAGTGCTGGGGAATCCTGAGGACTATAGTTTACTGTGGCACTAGAGCTCTCTGAGAGAGAAGGCTAAAAATATCTCACAAATCTACAGATCCCAAGATTCCCTAGCAATGAGCCAGGGCAGTTAAAGCGGTCTCAAACTGGATTATTTCTGCAGTGTGATTGGACCTTAAAATGGGTACTAGGTGGGTATGTTATGAAATTAAAATAAATTAGAGGAAACTAGAGAGTGGGATCACAACAGGATGGAGACTGTGGATGAGGGCAGTTCTATCTGCAGAACTCTACCTGTAAACTTCATTTGTTACTGAATAATAAAAGTCTTACTGAGGAACACAGAAGATTGGATTACTGGACTTTGAAAAGGTGCAGGGTCTGACACAGCCTCTGAACTGGATCAAGATAGGAATGCAGAGACTGGGGGATTGTGTGTCCCCCATCACACCCACATACGTATATTCGAGTCCCCTTTCATGCAATTGGTAACACCACAAATGGTGTCTCGTCTAGCTTGGCCCCCAGACAGGGTGCTGGCCATCACCACGAGCAGCAGGTGCAAAAAGACATCTGATAACTCCAGGGCAAGGAAGTCAGCAGCTAGACTTGTCCCCATCCTACCCCACTCACTCATGCTCTATTGTCCTTTAGAACAATAGACTCAACCACTTGGCTGTCAAACTGCATCTGGATCTGTTTTGCTTGGACAACTTAAGCAAGAAGGAGCAGGAGGGAAGCATACTTTAAAAAGGTTCATTTAAAAAAACTAGTTTGTCCACTGAAACATTGTCTGTTTGGCCTTGGAACAATTTAGTGTTTACACAATTGTTCACAGAGAAGCGAAATTAAACACAATACTACGCACCTGGTCTGTGTACCAATAATAAGGTGTGGGATCAATGCCTTCTCTCTTGTAGCCTTCCAGCAGCTCATCACTGTCCCAAATACGCATTGAGCCTCCCACAATCTCTCCAACGTTGGGCATCAGTACATCAACCTAAAAAAAGCAAGATTTTTTTAAAAACCAAGCAAAAATGATATAGTAAGAGCTCACAGGAAGTGAGTGCAGATTAACCTAGTTTAAGACAGGTTGTCGTCTTCTTTTTTTCAATTGACTTTAGAACTTTTTGAATAAAAACAATAAAAACCACTCAGTCAAAATCGGAGGCAAAAAGCAGAGATAACAACTGTGAAAATAATCAGGAAAATATCTAGATAAGCAGATGGATCTTCAGTCGCTGGTAGAAAACATAGAACAGAAGGAGACCACTTAACTTCAATGGAGAGACTACCGCAGGGCTGGACAACTCTGTCCCTTAAAATGTCAGATTACAAGTCACATCAGCCTTAACAAGGTGGGAAATAATGGGAGTTGCTGTTGAACATCTGGTGAACTACAGTTGCCTAACCATGCTCTCCATGATCATGGTTTAGAGGCTTCTGGCATATATGAAATATCAGAGGCCTCTTGTTCTATCCGGGGCACGTGGCCTGATGCTTTCCTTGTTAAATGTCAACAGAAGCTGGAGACTGGCTTCAGCTTCAGCATGCTGTAAAGCAGTGTTCTGCTTTCTACGGCCCTCCAAATGTTACTGGACTGTGTACATTCAAGTTACTGTGGATTTATGGTGACCCTCATAAAGTTGGAAGAAATCTCAAGGTCCAGCAAGTCCATCCCCCTGCCATGGAGGAATACACAATCAAAGCACCCTAGATAGATGAATTCCATAGTTTTCTTAGGCAAGTAATACGCAGAGGAGGCTTGCCATTTTCTTCCTCTGAAATACAGTCCCAGGTATCTCTTGGTGGTCCCACATCCAAGTACTTATCAGGACTGCCCCTGCTTAGCTTCCAAGATCAGATGGGATCTGGAGCCTTCAGAGTATTAAAATCCTATTGCCGGGCTGTGTGTGTGTATATGCCTTCATGTTGCCTGTCAACTTATGGCAACCCCACAAATTTCATAGGGTTTTCTTAGGCAAGGAATACTCAGTGATGGTTTTGACAGTTCCTTCCTTTGAAATATTACTGGACTATAGCTCCCTAAATTTCTCTCCACTTGTCCTCATGTTAGTGTGGCCATGAATCCATTCTGGGTTTTAAAACTAAACTTTAAAGGAGTTATTCAGACTGATGAAACTATTTCAGAGGCTGGGGATGACACCTTGGATGAGGTTCACAATTAAAACCCAGAGCAGATTCACTCCCCCACTGACCCCAAAGCCATCAGCTGCTGCTATCAAAAGCTCCTGTTTTGCAGTTCACACTGTAAATTCTTCCTGCATGTGTGCCTTGAGATGGAGAAATATGACCCATCATACAGAATAGAAAGCAGCAACAAGAGGCCTATCAACAGTTGCTGGGAAAAACATCCTCACATGGCAAAATAAAATTACTGCTAGTAACCGCTATTATCAACTATTTCACAATTTTACATTTCTCCATGGAGAGGGTGCACCCAGTTCATATGAACACGGTTTGGCTGAAGCAGGCTGTGTCTAGGGCCTTGAATGACAATGCTGATGACAGCACTACAGGAAGCAGATAATTTATTCTCACCCCAAGTTGCCTATATCAGAATGAGACTTCATTTCCCAAGGCTCTTCCTATTTCATAGCTTTTTATACCATCCTTTGTCATATCAGCTTCCAGGGTGTATTGAAGCACACCCTTGAGCTTATCATAAAGGTATTGCCTCAGATCTTAAAAACCAACCAGTGTGGTGTAGTGCTGGACTACAACTCTGGAGACCAGGGTTTGAATCCCCACTCGGCCACAGAAAAGCACTGGGTGACTTTGGGCAGTTACACATTCTCAGCCTCAGAGGAAGGCGATAGCAAACCCCCTCTTAAAAAAAATCTTGCTAAGAAAACCCCATGACAGATTCACCCTATGGTCACAAGTTGGAAATGACTTTAAAGAACACAACTGCTTCAGACCTTAGAAACTAACCCCCAGGATGCAGATATTAACCATTACCACTTTTGTCTGCATCCTTACATTACAGCCCAATCCTAGCATAGACAAGTGTAATGAAGCAACAGAATACAAGATCTGACAGAAGACTCATGTCATCTACAAGGTCAACTCATCAACACCACAGAGACTGTGCCACAAATTAATTTGATCCACTTTTGAGCACACTCAGGCGCACGCAATGCAACATTTGATTCAGTAAAATGTGAGATACTGGAGCTGACCGGTTAAGCAACTTGACTTGTTAACTCAGCTTCTCTGCTGCAATGGTTCTTAAAAATAAAACTTCAGATTTGTTCAATGTACAATGCGCTCTTTCCAAATCCTTCAGAGGTAGGCAGGTGACTCATTGTCCCCTCTATATATTGGACTCCAAATCCCATAATCCCTGCCCAAATTGTCTGAGGTTTAAGGAAGTTTCAATCCAAAATACACTACCATATATACTCGACTGTAAGTCAATCTCATGTGGATTGATGAGAGTAGAGGAGGGTCAGTGCTTTCAGGACCAATTAGGCTCTTGCCTTTCAGCAAGGGATGGTTCCTTTTTTTATAAGAGTCAAAGTACAGTACTTAGATTGACCCATGGATAAGTCGACTCAAGGTTTTTGGGGGCAATTTTTTGACTAAAATTTCTAGACTTATACATGAGTATATACAGTAAGTCTTTCAGTTTAGCCTTACTAACCAGAGACATGGACAAATCTGGGATGACTGAGTTTGCCTCACTTGATGACTGTGGCATCAAGTATTGCTTTGATCAAGGGTGAGAAGCAGGTGGGCCTCCAGAAGTTTTTGAATTTCAAGTCACAGCAGTCCTAGCTTGCACTGCCAATGGTAAGGAATGCTGGGAATTGCAATCAGAAAAAGACCCGGAAGTCTGCATGATTCCTATCCCTGCTTTATGTAGATGAAAAAGCCAGCAGCAAAAGAGCTCATATGTCAGCTACAAGATCCATGCCTCAATTACAACACAGGGTGCTTTTTAACCAAGTCACAGCCACTGTCCACATTACACAGAATCAAGTGGTAGAATTCTGAAAGACTGTAGGCACGTCTACATTGACAGTTAAATCCAGCTTCAAGTTACCCCGATCCACAGCAACCACAGGCTTTATACACTTCAAGGCGAGTTCTGGAGAACTGTCCACATAGTTCTCCCTTTGGAACACATCTGTCTGATAAATCAGTTATGTGTGGCCATATGGTTGTGGCCACTGTAATATTTTCCTCATCTCCTCATGTGTGTGAATGTATGCATTTCTAAACTACTTCCCTCAGCCTTATGCTAATGTCACTATGGAGTAATCACATGTGAATATTTGGATTTTCCAATCAAAACCAGGATAAATCTCCAATTTTTTCCCTCTGGATTAAAACCCTGAGGCTATGAGAAAGTCCAGATTCAGCCACAATGGTTCCATATGTCATTTGGACAGCTTGCTGTGAAAACTGTGTGAGACCATTTTATTTGGCCCATTTAGACACACCCTGTACCTCCCTATACAGACTTGTTCAAGTTCTAAGATTTTTTGGTGAGGGCTTTATCTCAGTCCCACTACCATCACAAGCACAAATGGTTAGTGAGTGTTCTCCGGCCATGGAACTCCTTTCCACAGCAAGTCCAATTCCACTCTATTCTCTCTTTCTGCCAGCAGGAAAAGACCTTTCTATATAAGCATATAATTTAAGTATGTTAAATTACTTTTAACAGAACTGTGTTGCTGTTTTTTTGACAAAACTTTTTATAATAAGAGTTAAGCTGAACTTTATACGTCATCTTGGGCACCATGTCAGGAAAAAAAGAGGAAAATAAACAAATAAATAATTTCAGGAATGCTCCACATGAGAGCTGGAGGGCATGTAAGGGCATATTCATTTTTGAATGCTTCCCTGCATTAATGCACTCAATGTAGAAAATGAGGGTATCAGAAATAAATTTAAGGGCTATTTCCCTGACGTGCTACCTTGCTCCATGTGGGGAGTATTCAAAACAGCAGCACTACATACACTCTGAAGTAATGAAGAAGGACGTGGAGAAACTGGAGCATGTCCAAAGGACGGCAACTAAAATGGTGAAGGGTCTGGAAACAAAGCCCTATGAGGAACGACTTAGGCGAGAGCTGGGGATGTTTAGCCTGGAGAAGAGAAGGTTAAGAGGTGATATGATAGCCGTGTTTAAATATTTGAAGGGATGTCATATTGAGGAGGGAACAAGCTTGTTTTCTGCTGCTCCAGAGGCAAGGACCCAGAACAATGGGTGCAAGCTCCAGGAAAAGAGATTCCACCTCAACATTAGGAGGAACTTCCTGACAGTAAGGGCTGTTCGACAGTGGAACACACTCCCTCGGAGTGTGCTGGAGTATCCTTCCTTGGAGGTCTTTAAGCAGAGGCTGGATGGCCATCTGTCGGGGATGCTTTAATTGGGATTTTCTGCATGGTAGGGAGTTGGACTGGATGGCCCTTGTGGTCTCTTCCAACTCTATAATTCTATGATTCTATGTAATAGTCCAGATCATCTTCTGCAGATAAATGTGATTCAGGCCTCATCAACAAGTGCCAGAAATGAAGAAATTTCCATTCATGTGGCAATACAGCCACTGAAGAAGGCCTCGCAATCTTTTAAGGCTTCCTGATCTACCCACAAAACCATCTTAAATACTCTTAAAGCACCGCTTGCTTTGAGAGAAGTGTTGTGACTTTCTATAAAATCCTACTGGTTAATTGGTTTCAAGACCTTGCTAACCGCCTGACAACCCTCACGTCTGTTCCTCAGTTAACAAATCTGTGGAGTCATTTGAATGTAGAGAGGGAGGGAAGAACCCCATTAAGAAGTCTAACAGCTCCCCTGCCCCATCTTGCATGCAATACGTGCAGGGAACATAAACTGACAGATTCGGTAAGGCGGGAATCCTCAGGGCAGCGCTGCATGTAGAAGGACTTTATCTCAGCAGGAAATCGACACAGCAAGATCGGTTCATTAATGGCATCCGTCATCTGTCTCTCGGGAGCCTCCGGAATATCCTGCGGTTAAGAACAAGACTTATTAGTTCATCCACTCCCACCTCCTTCTGCTTAGAATAGCTCTGCTACACCCCCATTCACTAAGCCTACTTCCCACCCAAGCTTCACCCCTTTAACAAAGGGGTGTGTGCATTGTCTGTTTCCATTTTAACTAACCTAACTTCAATGGACTTGTTAACAGCTGCAGCTCCCAAGTCTCAAGGGTAGTGAATCCACTCTGGCTTTTAGTCTAAACATTAAGAGAGCTTGCCAAAGTACTAAACCAGGGGTAGGCAACCTTTCCCCTTTAAGGGACTTAAGCTCCCAGAATCCCAGGAGCTATTGGCCAACATGGGACTATTGGCCAAAATGGCTGAGGCTTCTGGGAGCTGAAGTCCCTCGGCCCTTAAAGGGGAAAGGTTGCCTACCCCTGTACTAAACCCTATCCCAAAACAGATTCAGCATTACAGACAACTCATCACTCTACTGTCACAGAATCCACCACTGTTCATTGCTGGTTATTTATATAGTTAGGGTGATGCTTAGTGTTCAAATGTCTCATTATTTGATTTACAGTAAAATATAGTTCAATAACCCATGAAACTAAAATTCTCATGTATCCGCTAGATCACGGTCTTGCCTGCAAGCTAAGGAGGAATCACAGTGCTGTGATACTCACAGCAAACTCATTCTCTGAGTGGGGAATCTTGGGTAGCCAAAACACTACAAGAGTAGGGAGCTCCAAAGTCTGGGGGCAGCCACTAAGAAGGCTCTGTCTCCAACCACTGACACACTTAATAGATGTTATCAAGGCAGAGAGATAACTCTCCCTGGAAAATATCAACATCCAGGCAAGTGCATATGGAAAACACTAAACCAATTTAGTACCTTGGAAGGCATTACCAGCACTTTGAATCATGCCTGGAAACAGATCTAGCTATTATTTAGGAATCACATCTTCCTTCTAACTGACCCCAGTCAAGATAGTTTTGAACTTGCAGATGTTTCCAAACAGGTTTCAAAGGCACTACTCTTAAACAATATGGAATATGGAAATCTAAAACTGCTACATTTCAAAGAACAGGAACGGATTTACAAATAACAACAACAAGACTTACATCTCCAAATTCATAGTAGTTGCCATCTTCCTTCTTCACATCATGTTCCTTCAGCCACACAAGGGCATCCGTGTAGTTCATGCGCTTGAAGGGACGTTTAGGGAGTTCAAAGTTCTGCACAACAGAAGAAAGGCACCCCTGAGTTCTAAAAGCAAACCCTTTGATTTGTTGATTTATCTGAATTTTCTTGACCCCAATTGTAACAGGCAGAGCTTAGACACATTACTCCCTTGGACTAGAGTTCCCAGAATCCTTCATCATCTGTGGGGGCTGGGAGATTCTGAGAGTTGTAGCCCAAAGAAATAACATTTCAAAGTTCTGGCAATAGGTTATGACAACATGCAAATCAAAGCACACAGAATCTGTTGTTGTTTTTAAAATCTTATCATTTCTATTTATGTATAACTTGATTTCCCTCCTCCTCTCTCTTTATGTTATCATCTAGTGCAGGGGTAGGCAACCTAAGGCCCGGGGGGGGGGGGGGGTGGCGGCGGCGGCAGGCAGATGCAGCCCCCCGAGGCCTTTGGCCGCTGCTCCCCGCCATGATGATATTGATTACTGTTATTACTTGTTCTTGGGGTTTTCTTGGCAAAATCTCCACAGGGGTTTTGCCATGGCTTTTCTGGGGCTGAGAGAGTGTGCATGCATATTTTTTAAAATTTTTTTAAAATTAATTTTAAAAAATATATATATTATTTATTTTTGGTGCTTCGGCCTCCCAATCGTCTGAGGGACAGTAACCCGGCCCCCGGCTCAAAAAGGTTGCCTCCCCCTAATCTAGTGGTTCTCAAAGGTTGGTCCTCCATTTGTTCAGTTCCCAGAAGCCCCAGCAAACTTGCCCAAGTCAGGAATTATGGAAGCTGAAGTCCAAAACATCTGGAAGACCACTGGTTTAGACTGTAAATCTCCTGAATCAGGGATACACCCAAATCATTTTCACAGAGGTGGTGTAGCAGTAAAAGTTATAATGGATGGATGGACAAAACTAAGTGTGGCACTTGAGAACATTTCCCAGAATCCTTTGCAATGAGAGTTTTATGGCCAATTTATCAGAGCTGCTATGCACAAGGGTCAAAATTCAGAAGCAAAGGGGTTGAAGTCAATAAGGAAAACTTTTTCTTCTTTTTTTGTCACAGCAACTTACTGGATTGAGGGCATACAGTAATTCAGATACAGGTGATTTCAAGACTCGGTCTACAACATCGCAAACTAGATCCTCCAAACGGTTCAGTAAGTCTTCAAAGCTCATGAAAGGACATTCAGCTTCAATGTGTGTGTACCTGTATGAGAAAGAGGCAAGCAAAGACCTCTTTATTCAGGTGTGCTTTTGGTAAATTACCAAAGTGGGATTTCATGAGTGGGTGCTGTGTTTTCAAACTGATGTGCTTTTGTTTTTAATTCAACTGTTTTTCAATACTGTGGTTTAGTATTACAGGTTCAGTATTTCAGAATTCTGAAATGTTCCTAAAAGCAAAACTTTTTTCATGGGTGTCAGCAACAGTGACACCTTTGCTTTCTGATGGTCCAATGTACACAAACTTAGGGGGGTTGCAGACTGCCAGAAATAGTGCAAATTGAGTCCACTTTTAGGGTTAGGGTTAGTGCTAGGGAATCATGGGAATTGGGTTTTTTCTGAGACATTGAGCCTTCTCTGTCAGAGAACTCTGGTGCCACAATAAAATACAGTTCCCATGATTCTCTAAACCTAACCCTAACCCTAAATGTGGACTCAATTTGCACTATTTCTGGCAGTCTGCAACCCCCCTTAGTTTCATGTAGAAAATTTTCAAAAATATTGTATAAGATTACCTTAAGGATATGTGTAGAAGATGTAAATGAAACACAAATGAAATTTGCATTTAGACTTGGGTTTCATCTCCAAGATATTGCTTTATGTATGTATATGAAAATATAGATATTCCAAAATCCCCCAAAATCTGAAATCCAAAACACTTCTGTTTCCTAGCATTTTAGAAAGAGAGACTCAACCTGTATAACTTTTTTGTTTTCATTTGTACATTAAAAATAACAATCGTCGCTCGAGACCCAGTTTGAGGAGAAAGGCAGGCTACAAATGAAATCAGTCATAAAAGTAGATGACTTAAGTATAAAATAGGTGGAGAACCTGCCTCAGAACTGTTGGAATATAGATGGGTTATACAGTCAAAGGTGAAATGTAGAGATGTGTGTGTGGAATTTTCCTCATGAGAACAACATCTAGAGAAACAAAGTGAATCTAACACCAGATGGCTACACAGACATAAACATGTACTTTCCCAAAGGTAGAACTCATGGACACAGACTTTGTTATGAGAAAGGCTTGATAACAATATGTAAACATCGTTAGGTCATGAGAAAATAGTCACGTGGTGGATGATGGGTTAATATACACCATACAGGCATTATCCAATCAACATAAGGTTAACACCTAGAAGGTGGAGTATGGGAAGGGCCTAGAGAACCCTTTGTGTAGAATGTTTATTGTTCAAGATGTGAGTGTGTGTGACTGACTGCCTAGCAGTGGTTTTAACTGCAACAAGTTGAGATCCTAAGCTTTTGGGATTGTTAAAGATGTACTCTTTCATGGCTGAACTGGACAAGTTCATCACAATGGATTTTACTTAGTTATCTTATTTTTCTTTTATATGCATTAATAAAACTATGCTTTTGGACTTTACAATGTGTCTTCTTGACTGAGGAAGACAGGATCCTGAAGAAGAGAAGCTGAACCAGTTGATGGTAAGAGATACAAAGTGGCTGTGGATCACAGCAGCCAGCTTGTCCTGCAGATTCTGCTGGGTGCCAAAGAGCATCACTGCAACACCCATCATCCACACACTGACAAGGGTTACGGGCCCAGTTATGGCTAGTCTGCCAGTTAAGACTGTTATGCCAGTTATGGCTGGTCTGCCAGTTAGGGCTGGTCTGCCAAAAATGGCTTGTCTGCTAGTTAAGGCTTGTTTGCCAGATGTGGCTAGTCTGCCAGAGGACAAAGAGGACAAATGTCCAGAAGGAAAGGAGCCCAGGAGTCCAGATGTCAAGTCTGCATAGTGGCCAAGAGGCAAGACTGCCTATCCACGACTTCAGCTGTGCCAGGACAAGAGAACCATGCTTCAGCGGTTGCTGGGAAAAGCAGAAAGAGCTTCAAACCTTCTTCAGATGTAAGTAACAGTTAAAGTTTGCTGCTAAGCTGTTTTTGTCTGATGGCAGAGTGCAGAACTCTTTAAAGACGGTTGTCTGAGAAATCTCCACTCTATAAACAGTAAGAAGCAGGGGAAACAAAGCCTGGACAGGCTGAAAATACTGCGGGTTCAATGCAGAGAAAATTTTTTTTCAAGTTGCAAACAAACTCTGTTAAGGGCCATTTTGTTTAAAATGGGTGCAGCTGGATTACTGAGGCTCAGGGACTTGAGTCACAGATGCATGTTGCAATGTATGGAGGTCTAATGCAGCAGGAATTGCTGGACACAGGCGGATGCCTAAGCCAAAAAGAACTCATTCTTTTTAGCCTCTCTGAGTCACAGTTAAATTTTGGGAGAGGATGTTCTTCAGCCAAAGGTTTTTTGGGAAACTGAACAGGAAATTCATCTATTCTGCACAGCTTTATCATAAATGCTGTGGTCAAAGGACTTTACAGTTCTTGGAGGAAAATACAAAAATCCCTGGTGAGGGTAAATTTTTACACAGTGGTCCTATGCTGTGGGGGGCTGCAGAAGTTTTGCTGGATGCCAAAAAGTTCCTTTATTCCCTGGTTCTACCCCTGCCAAGATCTAAGGCAGCTTATAACAAATTAAAACAAAGTACAGCTAAAACTTTATTATACAAAAGTTGAAAAAATTGCTGCTAACAGCAGAAAGTTAAAACAATTTAAAAGAAAACAAAAAGGACAAATCCACAGCACTCCACTGTAAAAGGCCCTTCTGCCACATTAATTAAGAGCTAAGCTAAGAACTTTTTGTTTAATTCAGCTTGGCAAATGAATCTGCTTAAGCTGCTCATCCATAATATTTTATATTACTATGTGCCCCCACACACTGAAATTAGTCTTTGGTGGCACAGAAATAACTTTGAAGAGAGTGGAAGATGAGACAAGGAGGCTGTGATAGGAAAGAATAGCTATAGAAGCATGCACTCTCAGAAGCATCTTTGTTTGATCATAATTTTTTGAGATTGGTTATAATTTCTCTCCCCCATTTGTTATTTTTAAAGCATACGCCGCCTATTATTAGTGGTACCTCTGCAATGTAATGGAATGTTCATGAATATTCAAGAGAAAGAGAAAATCAACCCTTCAAAATATTATCTTAAAGGAGCTAAAGGATGATGTGGTGGAGAATAAAGCTTCAGGAAAGGGGCAGAGAAGAGCTAAAATGAAGCCAAAAAAGGGCAGGTACAAGAATATACTCTGAAAAAAAGACAGATGGCCTGTTGCTTTGGAGACAGAAGCACTGGGGAAGTTGGCCCAGCAGGCATGCGAGCCAGGCATGTCCATAAATATAAAGCCAATCCTTTAAATAACTGTGTCCCAAGCTGTTCAGGGCTATAAAGGTCACTACTAGCACTTTAAAATGGGCCAGGGGACAGTGCTGTCACTAGGGTTGCCATCACCCAGTGTGGTAACTTGGTGTCACCTCCCCGACCTCCTCCCATACTACACCAAACAGAATACTTAGCACTGTTTGTACTAATAAATTGTAATTCCGCTATATCGCTAAATCTAACAGCAATTATTGTGACATAAACAACTAGCAAAACTAAAATTACAGTGGGACCTTGGTATACGTGGGGGATCTGTTCCAGATCCCCCCCCGTGTGGCAAAAAATGTGGGACCTCAAGTCCCATTTGTTCCAATGGCTGAGTGCGCCCGTGGGCGCGCGTGCCATTATAACATCCTGGGCTTGTCATCCACATAAGCTTAAAGCTGCAGATGGCAAGCCCATGGATGGCACGTATGCGCTGCATACCTTTAAATTGCAGTATCATGTGCACAGCCTCAATGTATTTACATGTACACAGTTTCATGAGGTTAAAGTGAAAATTTAGTAAGATGTGATGTTTTTAAAGAAAATTATTTTCCATTGATCTCCAGTGTTTTAAAGGGATTTAGGTGAAAACCACAGTCTGTTTCTGCCAAAAGGTAGATGTTTGGGAAGCAGTGGTGTCATCACCCGTCAGGGTGTCACCTGGTGCATCCCGCACCCCCATGATGACCTTGTCTGGAGATGCACAGGAGAGTTGTCATATGGTACAGCAGCAACAAAGTAGTGAACACCCAGTTAATTCTAATTACCTGCAGTTTCTCAGTCTACTTAGGGCGTGAAGAGACTGCCAGAAATAATCCAATTTGAGACCACTTTAACTGCCCTGGCTCAATGCTAGGGCATCAAAGGAATTGTTGTTTTTTCTGACATTGAGCCTTCTCTGTCAGAGAGCTCTGGTGCCACAATAAACTATAGTTCCCATGATTCCCCGGCACTAAACCAGGGCAGTTAAAGTGCTCTCAAGCTGGATTATTTCTGGCAGTCTGTTCAGGCCCTTAGTCTGGAACACTGTATTATATACATTTTGTCCTGCAAATGATCTCTTACTCAGCTAGATGCCTGCGCGTCCGAGACTGTTCAGCTCTGTAAGACTGAGCAATGCAAAATGTGTCTCCCAATGCTGGAATGCAGGTCTCCAGATACAGTTGGGATGACTGTGTCAAATAGGCTTCTTCGCCAAAGTAATCCATTTTAAACAGAGTAGAGCCCCCTTCCACTTGTGTTTGAACCAGTGTTGGTGGGGTGATCTAGAAGAGAAAGACAGATATATTATGTAAAGACTCCAGGACACAGGAAACTGCCTTATATTAAGTAAGATCCCTGGCCCATCTGCTCAGTATTATTAACTGTGAGTGGCAACCCAAGGTTTCAGGCAGGATTCTGCCCTACCTGGAGAATACTGATATTATCTGGTGATTCCCCAACAAATAATAATCAAAATTTCATCCTGGTTGGCTCCCAAAATCAGATTGAGTATAGCCAGGGTGGCAAGATGATCCATTATTAGATTACATTACACTATATTATACTAAACTACACATTATTTTCTTGTTCTTAGAATCATAGAATCTTAAGTTGGAAGCTGCCACTAGGGCCATCTAGTTTAACCCACTGCTGTGCAGGAATACACAGCTAAAGTTTTGTGTGCCTTCAAGTTCCCTTTGATTTATGGCAACCCTAAGGTGAAACTATCATGGGGTTTTCTTGGCAAAATTTGTTCAGAGGGGGGTTTTCATTGCCTTCTAGGGCTAGGGCTGAATCTGTACTGCAATTTGATGCCACTTTAACTGCCATGGCTCCATCTGATTCTGGGATTCTGAGATCTGTAGTTTTGTATTTGGCCTTCTCTATCAGAAAGCTCTGGTGCCACGACAAACTACAAATCCCAGGATTCTACAGCAGGGAGCCATGGCAGTTAAAGTAGTGTCAAACTGCATTATTTCTGAAGTGTAGATTTAGCCTGAAAAGGTGATTTGCCCAAAGCCACTCACTGGGTTTCTGCAGCCAAGTGGGGACTTGAACCCTGGTTTCTCAAGAGATCTAGTACAACAGTCAAACCACTATTCTCTATATTACATTACATTACCACCAATTTTGGGCTCGTAGGAAATGCTGATCTATTTACAAAGATCTTTTGCATTCAGTTTGTAAACAAAACTCTGTCCAAGAGTCTCCTTCAGTATGAACTAAAATTCAACCTCATTTCCCCTTCCTGGAAATGGGTTTATAGCCAAACTAGCCTCCATCCACGATCTCACAGCTCCTTTCTCCTGCTCAGGCTCTGAACATGCACATCTCCTGGTTGGCCAAGCATTTTGAGACAATTTACGCCCTTGCAAACTGGTTCTGCTTAGGTAAAACAGGTAAATCTGAGGTTGTGCAGGAGTTCCCTTTAAAATAAACAGAGTAGCAGCCACACTTACCTCATAGTAGCCTCGGTCAAAGAAGTGATCCCTGAAGCACTGGACGACTGTGGAGCGCACCTTTAAGATCCTGCTCAAGGTCTCCCCCCGAATCATCATGTGCCGGTTGTTCAGCTGCACATCAACATCTGACTCTTCATTGACCAGGTTATCAGCGCCACCCGCAGGAGCCAGGCCAATGAGTTCCCAGTAGTCACAGTTAAGCTCATGGCCTCCTGGAGCCTGTCAGGATTTGAACCATATTTGTGTTTTTAAAAGAGAGAATAGCACGACCAGGGTGCCTTTGAATTACCAACTAAAGCCCATGATTAACATGACACATCCTCTCAGGAAACTAGATCAGTTGATGGAAAGTTTGGAAAGGAAAAATATGGCCAAAGTGGGGGGGTATTACAATCTCATCTATAAATGTGACAGAGCCTTTTCTGTTGTAGCACCCAGGTTGTGGAACTCCCTTGATCCAGAGATTCACTTACTCTTCACTCAATAGTTGCAGGCAAACTGCTAAGATCTGAGAGAGGAGGGAAGGAAGGAAGGAAGGAAGGAAGGAAGGAAGGAAGGAAGGGGAAGGTATGGAAGGCAAACAAGCACAGAACTTATACTTTGAGTTAAACTTTTCACTGTGACCTAAATCAGTTGTTTTCATACTGAGCTGTTTTATTGTTACAGGTTGAGGCTCCCTGATCCAAAATGCTTGGGACCAGAGCTGTTTCAGATTTTAGGGTTTTTGTTGGATTCTGGAATACCTATATAAGCATGTATGTACATAATGTATGTTGGAGATCGGTCTCAAGTCCAAAAAACAAAATTAATTTATGTTTCATATACACCTTATACACATAGGTAAAGGTAAAGGTATTCCTTGCTGACAAGGTTGTCAAGTCGTGTCCGACCGTAGGGGTCGGTGCTCATTTCTGTTACTAAGCCAAAGCCAAACAGACAACTTCTGTTACTAAGTTGTCAGAGACTACTCTGTAATCATGTGGCCAGCATGATTGTACAGAACACTGTTTATCTTCCCACCAAAGTGATAACTATTTAGCATAACTAGCAGCTTTCAAACTGCTAGGTTGGCAAAAGCAGGGACTAGTGACAGGAGCTCACCCCATCATGCAGCACCTGGGTCTCAAACTGCCAACCTGCTGATCTTGCAATCAACAGAGTCAGTGTCTTAACCACATGAGCCACTGCATCCCCCTATACACACAGCCTGAAGGTAATTTTACACAAAACATTTTTAATAATTTTATGCACGAAACAAAGTTTGTGTACACTGGACACTTAATCATTATAACCTTTAAAGCCTTATGTGGCTCAGGCCCAGGTTATCTGAAGAACCATATTTCCCTGTATAAGGTGGCCCATATGCTGAGATCTTCTAAAGAGGTCTTTCTGTCCCAGCACTCTCACAGATGCATCTGGTGGGAACATGGAAAGGACCTTCCTGATGGCTGTGTGCCCAGGCTTTATATATCCCTTCCTAGCGAAGCTGGACTGGCCCCCTCCTTGCTATTCTTCAATAGGCAAGTGAAGACCTTTATATTTCTGCAGGACTTTAAGGGCTAATAGGTCAAAGGGAAAGTGCCTTTCAGAATGTCCTGTCCTGTTTACTGTGTATGCTTATGTATAAGTCTAGATTTTTTAGTCAAAAAATTGACACACACACCCTCAAAAAACTGAGCTGACTTATTTATGGGTCAATGTAAGTACTGTACTTTAATTCTTATTAAAAGAAATAACCACCCCCTGGTGAAAGACAAGAGCGCAATCTGTCCTGGAAGCACTGAACCCCTCTACCCTCTCATCCATCCAGCCTTTAGTGTAAGGACAAAACAGTTATGCTTGCTGGAATTTTGCAAGTTCTTTGGCACTGTTTTCCCTTGCTTCATCCTTTATATTCTTGGTTACATGCCCCTAAGTTTTACTCTCGATTTATCCATGGGCCATATCAAAATCCATAATTTTGGCCCCCGAATCTGTCCTCGACTTGTACATGAAGTCAAGGTATATTTTCTTTTGAATGGCCATGCTTTTAATTCTACTGTTGGCTTAATTCTGTCTTTAAACTTCTGTAAGAAAATTTAGCTGTTTCTGTTTTAACCTTTCTAAAATGACATTACACTGTTTTGTTGTTGTGTGCCTTCAAGTTCTTTCTGATTTATGGTGACCCTATCATGGGGTTTTATTGACAAGATTTGTTCAGAAGGGGTTTTGCTTTTGCATTCCTCTGAGGCTCAGAGAGTGTGACTTGTCCAAGGTAATCCAGTGGGTTTCTATGACTGAGTGGTGATTCAAACCCTGGTGTCCAGAGTTCTAGTCCAACACTCAAGCCACTATATTACACTGGCTCTCAGTATGTTCTTAGTCTATTTAAACTGTTTTACATAAAACAAATATAATTTAAAGGATGAGATATAAATATTTTAGTAAATAAATAATAGTTGGTTGCAACTAAGGGTTGAAGGAGAAGACAGACTGCTCTTTCTCCCAGCAATAAAAAGAAAGAGGTATATGAGAAAAAGGAACCTCAACTAATAGTAGAGAATATTTTACTGAAATGTATCTCAGGTACACAAACATACATAGCTATAAAAGCTATAAAAGCATCTATAAAGACAGTAGACTTTGGAGTAAGTACCCAGTAGACTTTGGAGTCAGCCTGCTAAGAGTTTAAGGCTACAGAAGACTGTATCAGAAGAATTCTGTGAAACTCGAAAGCTGGCACACTGCTTACAGATTTCACAGGTGACTGTCTCTAATCGACATGACATGCATATTTATCCAGATAAACAGTAATCCAGAAAAAAAAAGAATGAACCCCATTAAAATTCTTTTTCTCACATCTGAACTAAAATTAGTTGAGATGGTATTAATCATACTGAAGAGGAGTTTTTCCTGGGCTGATAACATTCCCTTATTACATATTCCACAACTGCCCTCTAGTGGTTTACATTTTAAAATACATTAACTTAAAATCATGACAGATTGAGTCTTCCTTAGATTGGGACCAGAAGTGTTTTGGATATTTTTTAAAAAAAATTAATTTTAATTTTTATTTTTATTTTGCTTCTGGAATATTCACAAATACTTAATCTTAGAGATGGGACCCAAGTCTAAACACAAAATTCATTTATATTTCACATAGACCTTATACATATAGCCTAATGATAATTTTATACATAATATTTTTAATAATTTTGTGCATTAAACAAAGTTTATGTACACTCAACCATCAGAGAGCAAAGGTGTCACTATCTCAGCCACCCATGAAAAAAGTTTTGGATTTTGGAATATTTCAGATTTCAGGATAAGGGAGACCTAACTTGCACTTGAGTTACGCAAATAATAGTGAAAGAGAAAAGATACTTTCCTCCCTCTTGTGTTTCTGAAGACATTTTTAATCACAAGTGCCTTCAGCAAGCACTCTGACTTCCTTGCCATGGAGAAGCTTTTAATTGCTAACTGTTGTATTTTTCTTTTACGATCGTTTACTTTCTTTACATTTTTATTAAAATTTCAAGACTTTGCAGTATTTTATTGTATGCTGCTTTAAGCCTCACTTATGGGAGAAAAGCAGGTCAGATAGATAACATATTAATTAGGTAGCCAAGATGGCACTTTCCATGCAAAAGAAAGATGTATCACCAGGCTTGAGAGAGCACTGAAGAGTGCAATAATTCAAATATTATTGAGGGAAAAAGGGGGATGGTATCACCCCAAAACAGACAATAGAGGACTTAATATGCTGGATGGATTGGGACTCCAGTAGGGAAGCAAATGGAAAAGAAGGGGAGATGGAGGATTGAAAACAATGCGTGGAATCCTAACAGCCCTTGCAGACTATACAATTATAACTAAAATGGCAATTTCCATCAGTACCAGGTGGCATGCCACTGGTGAGAGAAGTTGGAAGCTGTGGTCCAAGAGCACATGAAGAGCCACAAGGAAAAACAGCATACAACCTAGGCTCATCAAAGAGCACACAAGTAGTCTAACATCATCTACAAATGCAGATAACTTTTAAACCAATTCTCACACATCATGTTTGTACTGGAAGTTTGCTTAGAGATCCTTTCATGCTACACAATTATAGCACTATGTTCCTATTGTAGTGGCAATAGCGGCATCCCATGGAGAGACCTGGTATTTGCAGTTTGTTGTTGTGGTTGCATGCCTTCAAGTTGTTTCCAACTTATGGCAACCCTAAGGCAAACCTATCATGGGGTTTTCTTGGCAAGGTTGTTCGGAGAAGCTTTGCCATTATCTTCCCTGGAGGCTGTGAGCAGGTTATTTGCCCAAGGTCACCCAGTGGGTTTCATGGCCAAGCTGGGAATCGAACCCTGGTCTCCAGTCATAGTCCAACTCAAACCACTACTTCATGCTGGCTTTCATTTGCAGTTTAGGGAGGATAATTTAGGATTCTCAACCAGAGTGCTCCAGTTCCTCATCAAACTACAAATCCTAGGGTTCCACAGAATATACTCATGGCAATTACAGTGGAATCACAGTGCCATAACTACGTAGCATGAAAAGGCCCAGGAAGTACTTTGCACTAGATGTTTTAAAACAAGTCCTTGTTCTATCATCAACATCCTGTTCTTTACTGAAGAACAGCTTAATCTTTTTATTAATAATATTTAAGAATAGAGTTTAATGCAGAAACAATAATACGTATCAAATCCAAAGAATGCAATTGCAAAAATAGTAAATACAAAGCAAATTTCATTCCTAGGATAGAAATGTTAAAACATATTTTAAAAGAAAAAGACACCCAAAATATATTTTACTTTCACTTCACGAACAGGAGATCACTAATACATCCAAATAGTTGCATTCTATAAACGAAAAAAGGAATTATTTCCAAGCTGATAGGTTCCCTCACTACAGAGATAATTTCTCATACTGGGGTGGCCCGGGGTGCATTCAATGTAAATGTCTCAGGACCATCTAATGGTATCTGACACCATTAGCTTGCATATGAGTTTTGGATAGCACTTTCCCACCCTACAGGCTCTCTGCACAGGCTCATTTGCTGGGTCCCAGGCACCGGGGCTCCCACATGTAATGCATGGATAGAGATCCTCCTTCCACTTGAAGAAATCCTGTAGGAAAGGACTGGAGAGAGATGTGCTATCTTTCTCTGCAAGTGTTTGTACAAGGGACTCAAAAGGACAAGAGAGCCAAAGTTGTGGCTTCTTTTGGAAATATGGTGTCCAAACAAATGAGATTTTAAAAGCAGGCAGACTGGAAACATGGTATGATCAGTGACTGGCATGCTGTCACTGCCTGTAAGCAAGAGCAAACAGGCCCCTATAATGGCTGAAAGCACTCACCTGTTTACCTTCTGGGACCAGGTTGAGGGTTCCATAGATGGCCACAGTGCTTTCCGTTGAGAGGATCACTCCATTGTAACATTGACACTAGGAGGAGAGGCAAAATACAGCTTCAGAAGTTTGAGCTTTTATCCTTCATTCCAAAAAAAAAAAAAAAAGGAACACTCCTATTTCCATCTAAAAAAAATCTGAGGGTTAGAATCCAGCCTGTGGGTGGCTCCACACTCCTCTGCTATTCCCAGCTCCAGACAAATGGAGGATGCTATAGAATAGCCATTCCCAATGTTGGTCTCCTGGGACCCTTTCACACTACACTTCAGGCCTCCCTTATTCAAAATGCTTGGGATCAGAAGTGTTTTGGATTTGGGAGTTTTTCAGATTTGGAAATATTTGCATATACATAATAAGATATCTTAGAGATGGGACCCAAGTCTAAACATGAAATTTTTACTTGTATGCATCTTGTATCTGAAACCTGAAGGTAACAGCTTGAATTTTATAGACCATGTTTTTAATAATTTTTGTGCATGAAACAAAGTTTGTGTATACTGAATCATCAGAAAGCAAAGGTGTCACTATCTCAGTCACCTGTGTGGACAATTTTAGATTTTGGAAACTTCATATTGTGGAATTCCGGGAGACTAAAACAGTGTACAGTTATAGCACTCTCATGCCACTTTAACTGCCACACCTTCAATCTATGGAAACCTGGGCTTTGTAGTTTTGTGAAGTGTTTGTAAGTCACCTTGGGTCCCACATCAGGAGGAAAGTGGCACATAAATACAACTAAATAAATAAATAAATAAATAAATAAAAAGCTGTGGAACTTCCATTCACAAGAGTCTCAGCTGGTCTGCTTTCTTTCCACCAGCAAGCAAAGGCTTTTTTATTTAGGTAAGCCTTCAGCTCTTAAATCATGTGGCAGAAGGATGGTATTACTTTATTAATTTTAACCATCAATGAACAATGAATTTATAACTGCTGTATTTGTTATTTTTTTCAAAATTAAATCATTAAAAAAAACCAAAATGTAGCAAAAGGGTGTTTTCAAGGCAGTGTGATATACTTGTATCTTTTTAATTATGCCTAAAATGTGTTTTAAATTGTTTTAACTATGTGCTACTTAAATATAACTGTTTGTTTTTCCGTGTTTATAAAATTAAATTTTAGCTGAACTTTGTTTGAAATTCCTATGGGTTCTGTGCCCAGAGGAAGGCAGGATATACATTAAATAATTAATAAAAAATAGAATTCTCTGCCCAAGAGTTCTACTGTCTCACCAAAGTACAAGTTCCTGGACTCTGCAGGATTCGAAATCAGAACTGTGTAGTAATGAAGGGACCACTGATGATGGAGTAAGTGCAATCTCCTCTCAAATTTATCTCTGGCTGTTGGAAATGATGGAAATTGTCTAGGCCTCATTTGGGGTCCGCATGGCTGATAAGAAGAGCTCTGCTGGACACTCTGAAGTCCATCAACCTGTGTCTCACAGTGGCCATTGGCAGACAGGGGTCCATGGACAATTTTCCATTGTTCCCCCCCCTCCAGTAACTGATCTTCAATTACACAGGCCTCCCCCCATTTTCGCAGGCTTGGAGTCTGAGGTCTTGCCCGTTCATGGGGTGGGGAGGGACACAATGGACAAAATGGGGGGTGCGTGGGCATTCAACCCAATGGGATTTGAATATTGGCGATTTTCCGTTTTTGCAGGGGTGTGTGTGTCCGGAACAGATCCCCTGCAAAAATGGAGGGGCAACTGTATTATATCTTGAAACCAATGGCAGCTGGTAATGTCCCAGTTGCTTTTAGTCTAAAGTAGGGGTGACAAAACATGTCTCAAGGGTTTCACGTGGTCCCCAATACTTTTTCTGACCATAAAAGCACCAAAGGATATTCCTCAGGCCTTCAGACCCACTCTAATGCCTTCCAGAGCACCCCAAACTGGCTGAAACTGAAACTGATAGTGGCATGATGTGATTTCTGTTTTCAGTTTTATGTTGAAGTGACCAGCTGCAGGTGAGACCCCTTGGGAATGTGGAAGGGATAGCACCCACCCACAGCACAATTGCTTTGTTATGGTTATGTATAGTCTGAGCCCTGTATCTGCAGGGAAACATTTCCAGACTTACCATGGATTGCAAAAAAATAATTTAAAAAATGGATAACGGTGAACACTTTATTTCTGCCAGAAGCTAACCAAAGGTATGCTGGAGGACCTCCAAATGACTAGAGAGACCATTTTTTCCAGGCACAGGTAAGTAAACTATGGTTACGAATCCCATGGACATGGGGGTCAGACTTTACCTTCAAATATCACAAGTTTTCTGTTTACATTTACTCAGAGGATGTTCTCCATTGCCTCCTCTGAGGCTGAGAGAGTGTATGACTTGTCCAAGGTAATCTAATGGGTTTCCATAGCCATGCGGGGATTCGAATCCTGGTCTACTGAATTCCTACTTAAGCAATCAAACCACTATACCACAGTGACTCTCTCAGTTGCCTGCCCTTGCTTTAAAGCAGGGGTAGGCAACCTTTTTGAGCCGGGGGCCGGGTTGCTGTCCCTCAGACAATTTTTTTTTGGGGGGAGCACCAAAAATAAACAAACAAATAAATAAATAAATATTAAAAAAATAATTAAAAAATTAAAAAAAATATATGCATGCACACTCCCTCAGCCCCAGAAAAGCCATGGCAAACCCCCTGGTTTTACCAAGAAAACCCCAAGAACAAGTAATAACAACAATAATCAATATCATTATGGCGGGCGGCGGCGGCAGGACTGGCCTGGGGTCGGTCCAAAGGCCTCGGGGGGCCACATCTGGCCCCCGAGGCCTTGGGTTGCCTACCCCTGCTTTAAAGGTATTATCCAAAGAGCTGAACACCATCCTCCAAAGTGGTTTAGTACTTTGGATAATACCTTTTGAAGTTTGGAATAAACCTAGAGAAGATTTGCTGCCTCACTAACATGAAAGCTACTAGCCAGAACCTTTTGAAATTTGGAGATTCCTATAGGCACCATGACTAAATTCGGTGGACTAGAGCCCCACTGCTATGTCAGAGTGGACATCAAAGGATCTCCTCTTCTCTCTTTGTGAGGAAGTGGTTCCATGTCTCTTGGAGTAGAAGAGAAGTCAGACTAAGAGAGGGAGTTTACCAAGAGAGAGGAAGTGAGAAATGGAAGTGCAGGGAGAAGCAGGTTTGATAGAGGAAATAATAAGCTGCTTACCAGTTCATCAGACAAGACACACTGCAGATAACCTGTGCCATCCCTTAATACAATGAACATCAAGTTTTTCCCTTTAAAATAAAACAACAGAAAGTTAAAATTTTAAAATATTTAATTTCCATTCCTTAAAAGGTCTCTTGCATTCCTTTCACTCTTGAAACTCTTAGAAAAAAACTCTTGAAAAAGTAAACATACCCAAGTCACCTGGAGTTTATGTTTGCTCCCAGACAGAACTGACTTCTTAACATGGTTCTTACCTTGTCTGCGCAATCTGTGGACCCAGCCAAAAACCTTTACTCTCTCCCCTCTGTGGGCCTCTAGTGCACGGATTTTCACCTATAAGGCAGCAAAGGAATACCTTTTATTTGCTTTAATAATATATACTGATACATGATTGCTGCTTGCTTGCTTAATAGTAAATCAAGAATATTAAAGAAATCTCCTTTGCACATGGAAATTTTTCTAGCCATAGTTTGTGTGTGTGTGTGTGTTGTGTGCCTGATCAGTAGTTAAATGGCTGCTTCAATAAAAAAACAGTCTGCCTACCGGAGAGCAGAGAGAGGAACTAGCTAAGCCTTCTATGGAAGGGCATTTGTTGTTGTTGTTGTTGTTGTTGTGTACATTCAAGTTGTTTCTGACTTATAGCGACCCTAAGGGAAACCTTGTCATGGGGTTTTCTTGGCAGGATTTGTTCAGAGGGGTTTGTCTGTGTTTTCCTTTGAGGCTGAGAGAATGTGACTCGCCCAAGGTCACCCCTTGGGTTTCCATGGCTGAGAGAGGGATTTGAACCCAGGTCTCCAGTCATAATCCAATGCTCAAACCACTACAGCAGACAGCATCACACTCCTTGGGCATATACTAAAAAAATGAGGGATAATTAAGTTTCCCAGGGCTTCAACCCTTTTTAAAGGAAACAAAAATATACAAATATGAAAGCTAAACCTGTCAGAGTCTGGCTTTCATTAGCAGAATAGCAGAAATGTGACTTTGTCTAACTATGCTTCCCTAAAGAACTAAGACTGAGTCAAAAAACCCCCCCCCAAAAAACCCCACGTAGCTTGTAGTTTAACAAACAATTATGGCTTTCATCTATATTTACATAAAAAAACTAAATCCTAATCTAACTAGTGGTGGTTCTGATAAAGAGACAAAATCTCACCATCTTTAAGAAAGTAGGAAGATGGGAACAGCTCAGTTGAGAATCTTGAGAGAGAAAAACTGTTATTCCCAAAGAGGGAATGATCTAAGTCACAAGGTTAATCTGAATAAGAGAGAAGGGAGGAGTTTCCAAGCAGGGATTTCTATCTACTTAAGGAGGGGAAAAGAGAATGCAAAGATTTTCCAACACTACTGGATTCATGCCTGCAGTCTCTAATGCATATTAAAACATCACCTTTGTTCCTAAATATGTATTGCAAAGACTTGTGAGAAATCTTGTAATGCCTGGATGGTTCAGGTGTGACCATGTGCATTTTTACTTAGCTGAGCAGGGATCTGAACCCTGGTCTCCTGGAATCCTAGTCCAACACTCAGACCTTTACACCACACACTGGCTCTCACAAAATTAGCTACAGAGTTTGAAAGGCACTTGAGCATCACATTTCCCCACTTTGTTTGTGTCTATGCTGGCTAAGGCTGATTGGAGCTACAGTCCAAAATCATCTGGAGGGCCTTATGATCCTCATCCCTTTGTTAAATACTATGTGCACATGCACACACAGACACACATCTGTGAAACCAGCAGGCTAAAGTTTAGGATGCCTATTCAAATATTTTACTCACACATTTGGGTTCTGGGAGGCTGGGATCTTTCTTAATGACGATCTTCTTTGCCTCCTCTAAGTTCTTCTCACGTCGCAAGAGGTCTTCTGCCTGTGGGTGGTTGATTGTTTTAAAAGTAGGTTAGTTCAGTGCATACTCTAAATAAAAGCATGTGGGGTGGAACCATGTATCATTAAAACCAAGAGCAAACTCAACATTAATTTTCAGTGGAAAGTGGACAGTACTGGGAAGGTTACACCTCAAACAAGTCTAGATGTATTTCATTCAAAAAGACTTCAGAGCCAATCCATTCAGAAAATTTTAAGTAGCACCAATGGGAAAGACCTCAATTAGCACAAATTCTCAGATAATCAAGGTGCAAAGTTGTCCAAATTCAACAGACTACCTGGAGGTTTTCTTCCATATTGTAGGTAACATACTATTCCTGTCTGTGCTAGACGAAAGGAAAAACAATCTAATTATGGGCCTTTGCAGACTGCCAGAAATAGTGCAAATTGAGTCCACTTTAAGGGTTAGGGTTAGTGCTAGGGAATCATGGGAATTGTTGTTGTTTTTCTGAGACACTGAGCCTTCTCTGTCAGAGAGCTCTGGTGCCACAAGAAAATACAGTTCCCATGATTCCCTAACCCTAACCCTTAAAGTGGACTCAATCTGCACTATTTCTAGCAGTCTGCAAAGGCCCTATGTCACTCTCACATAGAGAAGGCTCACTGACACTCATTCCCACCACACAATTATAACTCCTTAATTCCCTTTTAACTGCCATGGTTGCATCTTATAGAATCTAGGGTTTCACAACTGGGTGATGTACTAGAGCTCTTTGGCTGAGAACTCTAAATATCCCTTCCTAAACAGCCAATCTCAGGATTTGGAAACATGGCGGTTATCACAATGGTCATATGTTACAACTGCATAGTCTGAATAGGCCCCTAAGAAAGCTTTCTGTACAAATATATAACACTGGAATTAGCTTAAAAGTTATCTAAATTAGTCCTATTGTTGTTGTTAAGACTGCCTGTATTCTCTTTGATGAAAACAGATTCTGTTTTGTTTTTCCTTGTGGCTCTTCAGATGCTGTTGGAAGGCAACTCCCAACATCCCTCACCAATGGCTAACTGGCTGGGCTGATAAAAGTTTGTAATCCAGTAACATCTTGGGGACCACAGAGTTCCTATACATTTACAACAGCAGAGTGGATCCATAGAGAGATATCCTACTTCTGTCACAATAGCATCACATCCTTCCTCCTAAGCATTCAGGATTCTCTATTTTATCTTCGCAACAAGAAAAAGTACTGGTTGAGTCTCCCTTATCCAGAATTCCAAATATTCCAAAATCCAAAATTGTCCACATGGGTGGCTGAGATAGTGACACTTTTGATTTCTGATGGTTCAGTGTACACAACCTTTGTTTCATGCACAGAATTATTAAAAGAATTTGTATAATGTATCTTCAGGCTATCCGTATGTGAGTTTCATGTTTAGACTTTGGTCTCATCTCAATGATATCTCATTATGTGTATGCAAATAATCCAAAATCTGAAAAAAAAAATGAAGTCCAAAACACTTCTGGCCCCAAGTATTTTGGATAAAAGACACTCAACTTGTACATTCCACATTTCTTGTGTCTTGTACAGGAAGGCAACAATAATGTTTTGATAACTTACCTCTTTCTTTTCTCTGGCTTCACTTTTCTGCTGTTCCCTCTGCCACAATTTTCTGACATTCTTGAACTGTGTCTTGGAAATAGTTTCCCATCTCTAGGCATATCAAAAGAAAAGACAGGATATAAATAATAATAATAATAATAATAATAATAATTTTTAACCCACCCCTCTGCAAGGCAATCGAGGCGGCGTACAAAGTTAAAACAAGACAGCAGTTAAAACAATTCCGTCCCCCTCAATCCCTAACCCACCCACCCCATAAAAGTCGAATTAAACTAGTAGAATAATTAAAATAACAAAATAAATCGACACAATGATTTAAACCTTGAAACGAACAGTAGTGGCAGGGAGCAGTAGCCATCCAACTCTATTAGGGGCGGGAGAGTTATTCTGGGAAGGCCTGTCGGAAGAGACCCGTCATTACTGCTTTTTTAAAGCAGTCAAGAGTGGTAATAAGACAGATCTCATCCGGCAGGCCATTCCATAATCTTGGAGCGGTGACAGAGAAGGCCCTCTGGGAGGTCTGCGACAGCCTAGATTTCATAGGCTTTCTCATAAAACAAATGTTGAAAGTGATGGTGTTTGCATTAAAACTAAAGCGGGTGGGTGGGTTTTTCCTTTTGGGTTATGTTATACGGGTTTTATTGTAAGCCGCTTGGATTGTTTGTCAATAAGCGGGATACAAATTATTATTATTATTATTATTATTATTACTAACCCCAACTTTTCCCCCTATTTTTTTTAATTTCATGGTTCTCCGTGAAACATTAACAGTTAAATGTAAAATCCTCAGAACGGGAACTAGGGCAGCCATGTTTATTGAGATATGGCAACTGTCAGGTACAGCTTGCCCCCTGCTCCCTTTCCAGACTCAAAAAGACAAATTCCAGACTCCAGTCTCAGAACAGCTTTTACTGAAGAAAGAAACCAAAATAGATAGGCTCGTCACTTTTTTTGCCAAGTCTGCAGTTATAATATATTCAAACACTTTTATAGAAATTAATAGGTTCCCTCCCTTTGGGTTTGTTTAACTATATGTTGGTCACTAAGTTCACCAACTTCCCATGCTTTGTTCATTTAGGTGATGTAGGGCCTGAACAGACTGCCAGAAATAATCCAGTTTGAGACCACTTTAACTGTCCTGGCTCAATGCTAGGGAATCAAGGGAATTGTATTTTTTTTCTGAGACATTGAGCCTTCTCTGTCAGAGAGCTCTGGTGCCACAATAAACTACAGTTCCCATGAATCCCTAGCACTGAGCCAGGGCAATTAAAGTGGTCTCAAACTGGATTATTTTTGGCAGTCTGTTCAGGCCCGTAATGTTTAATATTCTGGGATTGTTAGCACTTGGCGAGGGCTGTGTGAATTGCCACCACCTTCAGGCACAACATCCTTGAAATAATGATATAGAATACTTTTCATACCATCTGAACATAACATATAATCTATTTAATAAAATTATCAACTTATCAGTATATGTAACCAATATAGGAGAAACTTAAAGCATGGAAAACATAAAGCATGAGGGAAACTTAAAATATCATTTAACCCCCACCCCCCCAGCAATGACTTAACAATTAACCCTTCACTATTTTTCCTTAAAGAAGCTTCTGGCTGCAGCTAAAGTGGGAGCGTCCCACACATACCAAACTGTGTCAGTAAGGGGCTAAGCAGACGGGCAGCTATGGGCCGCCCTGGGAAGCTGCACCGCGGGACCGAGGCATCCCCACTCCTCGATCCTGCGGCGCACTTTCGCCGCCCCTGAAAGGAGCGCTAAATTAGCACTCCTTTCACAAGTCAGTGAAAGTGCGCCGCAAAAGGCTGTGGCGCACTTTTGCTGACTTTTCCGCCGCAGCGTGTGGAAAGGCTGCGGCGGGAGGTCCTCCTCGGAGCGCCGGCCATGTGGAGGGCCAGCTGCTCCGAGGACGACCTCGGGGAGGGGTTGGGGCGCCGAGTGTGTGGCTGCCCCTCCCCTTCCCTGCCCCCAAGACGGCCTTTTAAGCTGTCTGCTTAGGCCCTAAGACTCCTTTATCAAATACAGTCCACAGTCTTTTCAACCCATTTAGAGCCACTTTAATCCTTGCTAGACAAGCTCAGGGTTTATGCAGTTCTATACTACTATATACTATCAATCTCTTATCAAACCCAAATCAAATATACGGCAGAAAAGCCTCAATTTGAGGCGCATTCTGACAGCAGCCATGTTGCTTTGGTAAATAATATATCTGCTATCCTAAGACCACCAGCATAAATATTGGAAAGATTTGTTACAGGATCTTTGATACTATACAATTTGGAAACTGAAGATTCAGGATTGGTCACTTGCAAGGGAGGAAAGAAAAATATATTTAGATTATGCTAGGAAATCGATTATATCTCACGCCTTGTCTATATGGGTGTTTTACCCAAATTCCACCCGAGCTTGCTGTACCCTATTCACACAATGCAGAGCCAAAACCCCAAATTCAGTCCAGACTGTTTTCACACTACCCCCATCCTATTCATGGCTTCCTCCATCTAACCCGCATTTAAATAATTCACCTTTTGCTGCAGGTTTTCAGCTCTCTTTGCAGCGATAGCAGCAAGCTACCCAAAGCCATTGCTGCGAACATGAGTTGCTTGGAGGTCAAAATGAGGTGCCCAATGTTGACAGCATTGCTGGGCGCCTTGTTCTGATCTCAGACGTCCATTATCCAAAGCCCACAGCGAAAGGTGAGTTATTTAAATGCAGGAAGAGAGCAGGTAAGGGACAAATTTGTGGAGAATTTGGAGTTACAATGCTCCATGGGCCGGCCAGAGGATTCTGGCAAGTATAGACCTGCCCTCAGAGGCCATTTTTGGAATACTTGTATGCAAAGCCAGCATCTTCCTGGGCACCACTTCTTTAACATAAACTTTGGCATCAGAAGCAAAAATATATGAAAAGACCAGTGATAGGTTCCCATTTCACAAAAGAGAAGCAGTTCAACATGTTTCAACAATCTTTTTAACCAAAACTAATGATATGTTAATGAGAAATGAAACCACCAGGTCTTGCATAGGTAAACTGAGGAGGAAGAACAAAAAAGACACAACAACATCCTTATATTGAGAAGAAGACAGAAATATTAATTTTACACAACCTGGTCATCTTTTTGTGAGTCCACGTAGATTGTAGGAAATGGTTCCTTCCCAACACACATCAAAGCCTTAAGGAGAAAAAATGACAGAAGTCAGGCTTTATACTATTATTCCTAAAGGGATAGTACAGGGGATTTTTCATTTTAAAAAACAGTTCACTAAATCATTGATATTACAGTTTAAATCATCCTGGTCGTGACATGATAAAGAGGCCTGACAGCTCTCAGGCATGCACTCATCTGGACAAATGCAATGTGTGAACATTTTATGCAACCATGGATAATATTTAAACTGCTGTGATCTATCACCGCCCCCACATTTTTCTCAGTGCTGTAAAAAGCTTTGGAAGCATCCACACTCAAAGGAACTGTCATAGACCTGGCCTATCCATCACCCAGCTTACACATTTATTTTCTGCTGGTGTCTTTAAGCAAACACAAAACAGTGCCGCTTGCAAAGACAATAAACCTTGCAAGTCATCTTTGGAATGCAGTTTGCATCAAGTCACCTGGGACTGCAGACAAGACGTGAACAGTGGAACCTTCTGCCACTGGACAGAGAAAGAACTGCAGCTAGCTAGAAGCATTACCTCCAAGATCAACAGCAAATAAATCAACCTGATGTCAACTAGAAGGAAATTAACCCTTCTTTTCCCATAACTTGGAAAAGCTCCTTTTCTGGATTCTATAACTCCCAAAATTTGCCATAGCCACGGTATACCTATGGTGGCTGGCAATCCTGGGAGCTGTAGTCCAAAACAGTAACATTTCCAAATTAAACCACCTTGACCTGATCAAACTGATCTTTCTCCTCTACTTTTTAATTTCCTCCCCCCCCCCGCCAGCTCTTTGTCATTTTAAGTTGTAAGGCTGAGAAATGAGCCGACAACACATCTCTATTCAATTGATGGCACCTGCCTATGTTACATTTATTTCTTTACTTAGATTAATTGATGTAGGCATTTTAGAAAACTTTTGTCTGGAAAGTGGAATCAAACAGTAACATGCTAATGAAATGATCAAGTACAGACATTACTGTATTGCACAATTAGATGCTTATCTTAGCACAAAAATCCCAGAGTAACAAAAAAGTACCCGTAAAGCAGTTTTGAATGGTTTCTCCTGCGTTCCATCTCCTGTAGCGTCACTTCCTTCTCGATCAGAGACATAGACTTCACCTACAAAAACATATGTACCAGAAATATATTGGTCTTTCCTAGCTTTATAGTGTTCACATGCAATGCACATACACAAACACAAAGAACAAAAACCCAATTTAAATCAAAGATAGTTGAATACAGATCAGTATGTCCTGGTAGATTTCTGGCCAATTCGCAGCAGGATAAGAACAAGTAAGACTGAAAGAGGGAAAATGTCTGATATGACTGGCCTTATGCTAAGTCTGTTACTCAAAATGGCATCAAAAAAGGCCTCCTCTGCTGTGGTTGGCTTAAGGGAACACTCTCTCTCAGAATGACATTGGTGTCATTCCCGTGCCACATGGAAACAAATTTTCACTAAAACCTTTGAGTTCAAATTGATTTTATGCAAGTCTTCACTGATGATGTGCATAAGACTATGGAATAAATCTGTTCCACCTGGTGTTGCCAATTTTTCAAAACAAGAACAAGGGACAGCGAAAATTCATGATGTGCAAAGTTGAGAATCATGAAGTAGCTATTAACAAGTTTGTGTTCTACCTAAGCATCAGATGAAAGCATTGACTTCCGATCACTTAGTCACGGTCATGTATTTCTCTGTAAAATTAACACAGCATCAACATTCATAAATTGCATGATACACACAACGCTGCATTTATGGAGGGCCCACACCCATAAATATTGGGAGATTGGGATTTTTTCTTTCTTTTTTTAGTCTACATAACAGAATAAGCCTTCCAACCCTCAAGCAGGAGACAACTCATAATAAGTGATGCCTGCTAGCACTATGGCAGCTAGTGTGGTTGCTGCCATAGTGCTAGCAGGCATCACTTATTATGAGTTGTCTCCTGCTTGAAGGTTGGAAGGTGGTTTGAGTATTGGGCTATAATTCTGGAGACCAGAGTTTGATTCCCTGGTCAGCCATGAAATCCAGTGCGTGACCTTGGGCAAGTCACATGTTCTCAGCCTCAGGGGAAGGCAATGGCAAAGCTCCTCTGAATAAATCTTGCCAAGAAAATCCCATGATGGGGTCACCTTAGGGTTGCCATAAAGTCACAACACAAACACATGCCAGCCCTGTAAGGAACACGCTTTCTGGTTCTCAAATATGGGACAGCCCCTATGAGAAGGGACATCTGGCAACCCTTTCCCCATCTCCTGTAAGCCTGACTCAGAGCCTGGATGTCAACCTCCCCCCATTGTGCTTTAGTTGTGTATGGCAGGAGGTTAGACTAGATTGCCTTTGCAAACCCTTCCAGTTTTGTGATTCTGACCATAAGGTAGGAGATCAGGAACCCTGAATTTCCCATTATGGTGGAGTCTGTAGGCATACAAGCTACTGTCTTTCCCACTCAAGTTTTTGCTGTTATTAACTGCCACCAGTTAACAGCTCCTGGTGACACTAGTAGAGAGAGGTGACACTGGTGGAAGATCTCTCACAGCCAATAGCAGTGGTCCCATAGTCAATGCTTGTTAGCACTGCACAGAGGGAGGCATGTCAAAGTCCCTCTTGAATGCTTCTTCCCATAGGGAAACCCTATGATGAGACAATAAAAAAGAGAAAATGTTAGGATGCACTCAGAGAGCTAACTGGGCAAAGGACAACTATGAATTGTAAGGGGGCTAATAATACAACTGAATTCATGGCAAAAAGATGTTTAGCTGTTGACATGTGCAGAGGTGAAAAGAACATCTCAAAGGATGTCTCAGTGTGTCGCAACACTTCTTCTCATCAAGGGGGAAAATATTTTGAGTATTCTTTACAAGCCTAATGCATGTATATTTGGAAGGTGATCCCACTGATTTTGGTGGCAGCGCAGTGGACAACTATGAGTAGCATTGTGGTGAACGATGCAACTGGACTCAAGCCGGAAGGATGTTTAGTTGCTGATGTTCTCAGAGGTGAAAGGAAAGTCCAAAGTTGCACAACACATATTATAGGAACATGGAACGTGAGAAGCATGATTCAGGAGAAGCTAGACATAGTGAAACAAGAAATTGAATGTATAAACATTGCAATACTTGGGGTGAGCAAGCACAAGTGGACAGGAATGTGACATTTTGAGTCAGATAACTACACAGTGTTTTACTCAAAGGAATGAAAATCTAAGAAGAAATGGAGGAGCATTAATAGTGAGGAGAACTAGCAAAAGAATATACAGGTTGAATCTCCCTTATCCAAAATGTTTGGGAGCAGAAGTGTTTTGGATTTGGGAATACTTGCATATATATAACGAGATACCTTGGAGATGGGAGCCAAGTTTAAGCATGACATCCATTTATGTTTCATATACCCATAGCCTCAAGATAATTTTATACACAATATTTTAAATTAATTTTGTGCAAGAAACAAAGTTTGTGTACACTAAACCGTCAGAAAGCAAAGGCGTCACTATCTCAGCCACCCAAGTAGACAATTTTAGAATTTGGAATAGTTTGGATTTCAGAATCCCGTATAAGGGTGAATCAGATTAAATCAATAAGACTTCAGGGTAAACCCATTAATATCACTCAATATAGCCATGTTTAAACTATCTTTTTAAACATTTCTAATTTTGCATCTGTACAAAGAAATCAACATACACAGTTATATGCAAATTAGTGTCATTTTTTTTAATGATGAGCAAGCCAGCCACTTTATGAAGGTACATCACATCTCAAAGAGATCCTGCCTTCCTATTACCTCTCCATCTGGATAAAGCAGCCTCCTTCATCTCTTAATTCATTCCTATGCTATGTATTTATAGTGGTTTGATAGCAGTTTAATTGCCATAGCTATAAAATGCTTGGATTATAATTTCATGATCCAAAACACACCATAGAAATAGTCCAGTTTGAGACCATTTTAACTGCCCTGGTTCAGTGCTAGGGAATACTGGAAATTGTAGTTTATTGTGGCGCCAGAGCTCTCCGACAGAGATGACTAAATGTCTCACAAAACTAGAGTTTCCCAGATTTCCCTAGCACTGAATCAGGGCAGTTAAAGTGGCCTCAAACTGGATTATTTCTGCAGTGTGTTTTGGACCTATGATATACTTAGAAATCTCTGCTGGAGAGTCTGAGTACAGTGGCTCTCAAGCTTTGGTCTTTAAATTGCTTTGGACCTTCATTCCCAGAAGCCTTCTCCTAGTATGGCCACAAGTCAAGGATTCTGGGACATGAAGTCCAAAATTACTGGGGCACCAACGACTGAGAAACACAGTACACTCCCCCAAACTGCAGTACT